>JAKTWL010000024.1:0-134832 GCA_030581995.1 Wickerhamomyces sp. NRRL YB-2243
ATGAGTTGTTTCAATTTGCTGAATGTCGAATCTTCAATCTCATTCCCGAAAGCAAATTCCCCTTCCTCAGTTTGAACTTTCGTTTGATGGCTAAGATCCAAAGTGCTGAACGGACACGGTGAACGGATATGGTGAATGGATGTGAGAAAAGAACGTGGTGAATGGATGTGAAAGCATCAGTCATATCATATCAGAAATCTTCAATCCAAGGGGACCAACCTCTTCATTCCGAATTCCAGCATCAACAACATCAGCAAAACACCGCACTGAAAGTGAACATGACATGAATGAAGGTGGTGAATGAGTATGGTGAACTAACGTGATAAGCGAGCGTGGTGAACGAACATGGTGAATGGATGTGATAAATGAATGTGGTGAATGCGGTGAAAGCATCAGTCGTATCATATCAGAACTCTTCAATCCAAGGGGACCAACCTCTTCAATCCGAGTTCCAACATCAACAACATCAGCAAACCACCGCACTGAAAGTGAACATGAGATGAATGAGTATGGTGAATGGATATGATGAATGAATTTGGTGAATGGACATGGTGAATGAAACTGGTGAATGGATATGGTGGATGAATATGGTGAATGGATATGATGAATGAATATGATGAATCAATATGGTGAATGAATCTGGTGAATGAGGTGAAAGCATCAGTTGTATCATATGAGAAGTCTTCAAGACAAGATGACCAGTCTCCTCAATCAGAAAACTAATATCGACAACGGCAGCAAAACACCAAAGGAAGATGAAATGGGATGAAAATGTACCTTCTTTTCTAACATTGTATGATATCCTGGGGAAGATGAAAGAGTATGAACTGGAATAATAAAATTGGTAATTAGTTTGATTTTTATACTTTTTACGGGTTTGTGGTTTCTGGAGTGGAATTAAGATCTCGATGTATTTGGGTTTGTGTTTGTGTCACTGGTTGGAGAGGTTTTACTCGATTGGGGCTTTACGTTCGGTTAGATTTGGATTGCACAAACGCGAGATAACTAGACTTCACTGGATTTATGATTTTGTGTCCTGTCCGTTAACGTTTTCATCTTTTGGAAGCTCTTCGTGTTATTTGGAACTAATGAGGAGATATTTAACCTCCCCACTTACCTGGAGCTGTTTGAAGTAGATTATGCTATAGTTGAATAATAATTAAAAGCTGAGGTATACTTTTTTGTGGAGACGTGATACCTACTCCAGAAATTCGAAATGATTATTACACTGCGGTATCCCAATTATACTACAGTAAGTACATTACTAACTTCCAATGATGGCTAGCTGTTGTCGTTTGTAGGGTGTAAACCATCTCTGAAAGAAGTAAATCATTCGACAGAGTTGAACTTCCTGTCTGAACTTTCCGCCGCGGCCTCCACCTGGGATTCTGTGGTTTCGGGAGGGAGTTCCAGCCCGTGATTTCTCCTAAGAGAGATACCGCGAACTCTTTCGGTGTTTTTCTTCAGTATGACCAGAATTAGCGCTGTATCAAAATTGCGCGTACCGTGTTTTTGGCGTTTGATACAAACAAAACTTGTAAACAGGAGGCAAGAGATAATATAGAGGTACAAGTACACAGTGTGATGGGGGATGTGTTGGTAGATCGCAGTGATGATCTCTCGGAAGATATCACGTCGAACGCATCAACCGTCACTGTTGACGATGAGCTTCGAGTTGGAGGTGCAGACACAACCCATGATGATAGTTTCAGCGATATTGATGCTGATGACTCCATGCTTGACCAAAGTGAAGCACAGGAAGTACGAACAGGTGGTAAGATCAATGTGATTGATATTTTCAAGATGGCCAAACCCTCCAAGATAAGGCGTGAAGTCGACGTGGAAGTTGAGCAAGAGGTCATGAAGCAAGTCATTGAGCCTGTCATTGAGGAAGCTCCGGTGATATCAGTACCTAAACCGGAAAAGAAGTCTGGGATTACAGCCAAAGATATCTTAACAGGAAAGAAACCTAGATTCGTTGAGACAATAGAGGCAATTGAGGTCCCATTCAGAGAAAAGATCGAGGAGATAGTGGTAGAAGAGGAAGTTAAGGAAGAAGTCGTACTCGTGAAGTCAGGTATAACCGCTAAGGATATCTTGAATGGGAGAAGTTCCAACAGAATTTCTCCAGATGTTGAAGTTGTCGAGTTGTTGTCTTCTCAGGATGAAGATACCCCAAATAACAAGTCTAAGTCAATGAAAAAGAAGAGGAAGAAGGTCAAGAAAGACAGAAGGCAAGAATCAATGATTGTTCATCTCAAGTACAAACCACAACATCAAAGGATAGCTGAAATTGAACAAAAGATCAAGAGTTCAATGTCGAAATCGATATCAGCAAAGGACCTCTTCAGAAGCTTTGAAAAGAAAAAACAATGCTTAGTGACGCTCAAAATCAATCCTGAAATTTTGCGAGAATTGAGGAAACCAGACTTCTTTACAAAAGGCGAATCTATCCCAGGAGCTAAATCTTATCTTGACCTCTTATCACATAAACCTACTATCATCAAAAACCCCATCTACAAACTCAAAGGAATCCCCACACCATACCCAACTAGAGAACAAATGCATGTCACATTTGATCAGCCAAAATTACAGCATCGAGACATAAGTCTTCCTACTAGGGATCACGTTATATTGGATGAGATTGATTATTCATTGATAGACAGAATTCCTAAGGTACATAAAAAAGAAAGATCCATTCATAAAGAGACTTGTTTCAGGACAGATAAGGAAGTGTTAGAGCTTGTAATGGCTAAAGTTCCTACAGTATCCACAGATCCAAGGTTCAGCAGGTTCTACCAACAGTTATTGAATGGGAAGCTTAGGCTCGACCATAATATATGGACGAATCTTTACAAGCCCAGGGGAGTTCTAGATATTCTCATTGATATACCAACAGCACAGAAAATTAAACAATGGATTGAGAACTCATTTCTGATACTTAAAAAGAAGACTAAGAGACCCAACTTCAGAAAACAGAAAAAAGAAGAGGAAATGGACGACTTCATTGTTGATGAGTTCGGGAGTGGTGAGGAAACGGATGATGAATCATATGTCCCATTATCAATCATTTCTGGTCCAAAAGGTGTGGGGAAAAGTAGTGTCGTCCACTCTTTGGTTGAGGAGTTAAGTGGCTATGTTCACGAAGTTAATGCAAGCCAAGAAAGAGGAAGGAAGGATATATTAAATAATCTGCTAGAGATCAGCACTACTCAACTGGTCCATAACACTGAAGAGATCAAAAAGACAAATGAATTTCAGAAAGGTGTGATCTTGTTTGAGGATGTTGATGTATTATTTGAGACCGATCGAGGGTTCTGGTCAGTTTTAGAAACACTGATAATGGTATCAAGAAGACCCATAATCCTGACGTGCTCTGACCCTTCATTTGTTCCTGATAATCTACTACAAGCTACGATCACTGAGGCATCACTATTCACCATAAAGAACCAACCATTGGAGGTCCTGAAAGATTATTTATATCTAGTTGGTATAGTTAATAGGCTAGATATTGATGATGATTTGTTGATTGGCTTGATCTCAGAGAATGATTCGGATCTCAGGAAATGCTTGGCAAACCTACAACTTCTCACAAGGAACTCAGATATACCAAATGATGAGATCGTTCATGTTTCGTACTCACCAGTTGAAGCAAAAATTGCTAACACAATTGAGGAGGTTGAATTGATTGAATCAATAGCTTGGGCAGTTGACATATATTCAGTTGCTGATCTTCTGGAAACGAACAACCACTCCCTAATAAACCATGAAACCCCGGGTAATGAAGTCATATCTGAGCAAACCTTTTTGAATGAAGAGGAATTACGAGCACCTCCACTACCATTTGAGTACAATATAAGTGAGGAACTTACAGAAGACCTTCCTGCATATCCTGTTGAAGTTGACATAGTAAATTTCCCATTGATGAAGAAAATAGATCAAACATTCATGAAATCAAAATTCAAAGAATTCAAGAGACTCACCCGCGGAGCTTTGACAAGTTCTGTGCTGTTTGAGAATGAAAGCTATTATGATAAGTCGGTTTTTGACATACTCCCAAAAAACAAATACTTTACTGATGTATCTCCAATAATTAGAGAATTTGCACGGCATGACTTGTTAATAGATGATCGTAACAGCTGTTTGCTGGAGACAGATCCTGCTAAAAGAACATTGAAAGAAATGATAAGTTCTGGTGAACTGACCAGGAGAAAGTTTGAGGCTCCAGCTATGACAGTTTTGCATGGATCCTTAAGATATTGGAGCTGAACTAATTTGCATTATGATTACATCATCTGTAGAAATTAAATGGTATAGAGACATTTATACTCTACTTAAATGAAGTTTGTTGTAGTGAGAACTCTTCCTCCCCTGAAATTTCTTAGTGCTCTTGGTTTTGTTTGAACAGCTTGTAATCTTCTCCAAGCTTCAATAATGTGTTGTGCCGATAAAGGTTTTGCAGCTTCATCAGGTCCATCAAACAGGTGTTTTCTTTTTTTCTGGACTCCTTCAAGAGTTGGCTTTGTAGTAACGATCAATTTTTTCAGGTTTTCTTCTTCTTGCTTCACCAATAATGCCTCTTCAGTCAATGAGCAGACAATCTCAAATGTCAAGAACCCCAAAATATCAACAACATCATCACTGGGTTTACCATCGGCCAATGACGCAAACCCTGCCCATTCTTTGAATCTTCTACCTTTACGGAATGTGAATGATGCTTGACGACAATCAGACCAATGTACGTATTCTTCTTTTGTCATGTTCTTAGTACGGTCATCTGCTGTTTTTAGTCTCTTTAAGGTGGCCATTGTTGCTTCTTTTTCTGCATCATCAAGTTCTTCATTGTCATCTTCCAAAGGTTGTTCTGAAAACATGAATTGCAATTCCCAAGGTAATCTGATTTTGGATTTTTTCATCTTCATTAAATCATTAGCACTCTTCCCACCTTGGCCTATCGAATCATCTATCAAATCTGTGCCTTCAACACCGCCAGCTTCTTGGTCTTTTGCATTCTTACGCACGTCCTTCCAAGAAAGATAGGTTCTCAATCTGTTAACTTTTGCCTTATCACTTCGTATCAGAAAGATGACATCTTCTGGGGCGATGGATTTGGAGCCTCTTGCGTTGGCTGTTACCGTTGATTGTATGATGATGTCAATAACCTGTCCTCTGACAATGTCCTCAATCAGGTTGGTAGTTTCGACAGGAGGGTCAAGAGTCTCCCCACTCACGAACATCATCTGCTGGATCTCAATCCTGTATTTGTACTTCTCTGGATTCGCACTCATTTTGACCCCTTGGCTTCTTGATTCTAGTAGTTCAAAAGTGGTTGGAATAGTCTCAGAAGTCAATTTTATCATGACACACGTAAAGCCCACGAAAATCATCCGAACACCACAACCACAATCCAAAATATCCAGGACTATACAAAACTTTTCATGTTTTCAACCTGAAACTTCGAGGTATTTCCTTGTCAAGCAGATAATGTCAGGTGTTGTGGAGAATTCAGAGAGGATTGTTGTCGATGCACCTCAAAATTCAAATGTGATTGAGTTGACTTCGATACTGAAACCGATTTCTAGGAATGCGTTGATCCTTGTGAACCAGGAAATCACAATCCCAAACTTCAAGCAGTTATGGAAGACTTACAGGCTCAAAGTCTGTGGAGATGGAGGTGCTAATAGATTGTATGACTATTTTAAGTTTGATACCGAAAGAATCGAATTTCTACCCGATTTTATAATTGGTGATTTTGATTCACTAAGAGATGATGTTAAAAAATGGTATGAGGGTCATGGCGTTGGTATCATACCACAATCTACACAATGGGCAACAGATCTGAAGAAATGTATTGATCTGGTTGAACTCTATTATGACTTTGAAGATCAGGATAAAACTATAGATATCCAAAATATTGATGGTTATGATGGTATTATAAAGTTACATGAGACTGTGAACAACAAAAACCGAATCCAACTTGTGATGGTAGGTGCTATTGATGGTAGATTTGACCATACGATCCACTCAATTACTCTCCTGATCAAATTGGCCAAACGGAGCCCAAATCTCAAAGCATACTTTCTTACAGCAACGGATTTGATTCTTCTCATACCGACAGGCCTTAACTTTCTTGATTATAAAGAAACGAGGACCTTATACCATGGTGCAAATGCGGGTCTATTACCTCTTAATGGCCCTGTAGTCTTGAGCACCAAGGGTCTCAAATGGGATGTTCAGAACTGGCCAAGTTCCATGAGTGGTGATGTGAGTAGTAGTAATAGGTTCGTTGGTGAGGATGGTGTAGTTATAGAAACTAATGATGCATTCGTGTTGAATATCGAGATTTCATATGACAGATTGAGTGTTTTGTTCCATGATTAAAAGATAAAGTCAGTCTGTGAACTTTCAGCTTCTGGATTTGTAGCCTGAAACAGACGACCTGTCGGGACTTCTTTCTCTTGATTCATCAACGGAGTTCCCTGTTCTTCTATCAATTTTTTTCACTGGTACGTAAGTTTTATCTCTTTGTTTAGAAGTGTCTCCATTGTCTAAAGCTTTGGCACCTAAACCAAGATATGAGGCCCTTTTAGTCATTGGTATCACTCCCTTATTTTTCTTTGGATCTTCATCATCTTCATTACCTTTCCAACCCATTCCTCTTAGCATAGCAGCTCCAAAGTCTTCCACTGGGATCTCTTCATATTCTTCCAAAGTTGAAACATCTGGCCTACTTTCAACATCTTCTTTAAAATGGTCCACCTCTTTCTTTTGCAATAAAGGCCCACTTCTAGGAGTTGAATTGTATGATTTGTCCTGATTTCCAATGAAATTTATACCATAACTCAGTTTCTGTTCTGCTGGCTCTTGAGATTTCTTAGCTTCTGGATTGAATCTATCTTTGGCTACCTGTCTCCAATTTTGATTGCCAGTGGACTTTATCACAAGAGGTCCTTTCGGCTGCTCTGGGCCATCCTCCTTATTGAATGCCCCACCTTTATCAATATCAAATGTATCAATTTTGACCTCTTTTATTGTATCCTCATCATCGTGTGATTTGCTAAAGAGTTTAGGCTTGTTCAGGACATTGGGTGGGTTAGCTGTTGCTTTCTTCTTCAGCGAGAAGCCACCGAAGCCACTTTTCTTTGGAGCATCAGCTGTGTCTTTCTTCAAGGAGAATCCAACCATGTTGGTCGAGATAATCGAGTAAAATGGCGATGCTCATTAGTGCTCAAGTTAGATCTCAGCTGATTGTGGTACTTTTTTTTCTGGCTGGTCGAAAGTCTGATGACCGGAACTATCGACAATTTAACCTTGATCATCCACAATAAAGTGCTGTTGAACACCACCAAAAGATGAGCTTGAGGCTGATACTTGGGACTAGGTTGCCATACAGCTGCCTCAGAACGAGCCAATGTTTGATACATCGAAGAAGCCTCAGCGTGACGATGCATTTGCGAAGCTCAGAGTCCAGAACTCCGAAAGGACAAACCATCAACAACAATAAACCAGACCATGATGAAAAGCAACAGCCCGAAAAGAATACTCAATTGAAGACACCAGAAGAAGAGAAAGTACCGTCAAAGTCTAGAATTTCTGTGAGCGAGTTTCTCGAAGGAGTGAGGCCCTACTTAGATAAAGCCCATCACTACTATAAAACCACATCGGAACAGGTTAACAATGTCATTGTCCCTTTCAAGCATCATTATGGGAAGGCTAAAGAGGCTATTAAAGAAGCTAATGAAAGGCTAGAACTGCAAGAGAAGGAAAGCCAAAATTATGCATTTAACGAAGATCTCAGTGCACAAGCTACAAATAAGACTATTCAAGGCTTACCATCAGATAGAGAAAAACATAGAAAGCTTTGGGCAAAAAAGCTGGAATTATACATAGACTCTTTACAAGAGACCATATTTACCGCTACAAGAGCTTTAAATGATGTTACTGGCTATTCATCTATTCAAAAACTGAGAGAATCCATTGATATTCTTGAAGCTGATCTAGAGAAGGCCAAAGAAAATGCTAGGGAACAAAGACTTCTTCATAATAATGCAGTGGCAAAAAGATTGGAGACTCAAAGGGAAGTTAATGCGTTACTTCAGCGTCAGGCATCTTGGTCCCCTGAGGATGTGGAGAGATTCACAAGATTATATAAAGAGGATCACGATAATGGTACCTTGGAAGAAGAAACTAAAGTAAAGATGGAAAAGGCAGAAGCCTACGAAGAAGAACTCCAGGAAAAGCTTTCGAATGCTATTCTGACAAGATATCACGAAGAACAAATTTGGTCTGACAAGATTAGAAGAACTTCCACTTGGGGAACATTTGGTTTGATGGGAATTAACATCTTACTATTCCTAGTCTTTCAATTGGCCCTCGAACCATGGAAAAGAAGAAGGCTTGTTGGTAATTTTGAAGAAAAGGTCAGAAGTGCATTGGAAGAGAACAGCCTTAAACAGAATGAAAGATTAGATATGATGAGTGAGAAAGTCGAGGCCTTGAAACAAAGTGATAGATTACCACCAATAGAAGCCAGATTAGAATCAGAGATCTTCGACAATGATTCTCATACAATAGAGCCTCCAGTGATCAGAAAACTACCTCTGCCTGTACCACAGCCATCATTGACTGGAAGATTACAGAGGTCTCTGGCCAAGATCTATGATCCTTTGAGATCCCCATTCCGTTTGATTTTCTACAAACATTATGAGAAACTTCCGATCAACAAGACAGAAATAGTATCTGCGACGTCAATCTCATTGAGCTTTGGTATCTTCATCGGCTATATCTTTACCAGTATGTATAGATAAATCACAAATTTCTATTCGTCGTATTACCCGGATATCGAGTATCAATATTCGATTACATAAGCAACTTGTCGCGAATTCTGTTGTTGTTTGGATAATTTCGGTGGCCAAAATCATGAACTAGTAGTGAAAGCCAATCTCTTCCTACCAAAAGAGAAATCACTATTCAATCGTCGTTTCAACAATGGAAGAACTGGGAATACGCCCATCTGCCACTCCAATTCTGGACAAGGCCAAAATAGAGAGTCTTTACGTCAACAATTCCAACACACCTTCCAATGCTCAGAACTCTGATGTCTATTTGAAGCTCAAGAAACTAGAGAAAGAATACGAACTCTTGACACTACAGGAAGAATATATCAAGGATGAACAACGTCATCTAAAAAGAGAGCTAGTAAGGGCTCAAGAGGAAGTGAAAAGAATCCAATCTGTGCCGTTAGTCATTGGTCAATTCTTAGAGCCAATTGATCAAAATGTTGGTATTGTTTCATCAACTACAGGTTCAAATTACGTTGTTAGAATTTTATCAACCTTGGACAGAGAGCTATTAAAACCATCAGCTTCTGTTGCCCTACACCGCCACTCAAATGCTTTAGTTGATATATTACCACCTGAAGCTGATTCAAGTATTGCCATTTTGGGAGATGGTGAGAAACCAGACGTGACATATGCAGATGTTGGTGGGTTGGATATGCAAAAACAGGAAATAAGAGAAGCTGTTGAATTACCATTGACACAAGGTGACTTATATGCACAGATTGGTATTGATCCACCAAGAGGTGTTCTGCTTTATGGGCCTCCAGGTACTGGTAAAACTATGTTGGTCAAAGCTGTCGCGAACAGTTCAACAGCCTCATTTATTAGAGTCAATGGTTCTGAGTTCGTACAAAAGTATTTGGGTGAAGGCCCACGTATGGTTCGTGATGTTTTCAGACTAGCTAGAGAAAATTCGCCATCTATCATTTTTATTGATGAGATTGATGCGATTGCCACGAAACGTTTTGATGCTCAAACCGGTGCTGATCGTGAAGTTCAACGTATTTTATTGGAATTATTGAATCAAATGGATGGTTTTGATCAAACTTCAAGTGTCAAAGTTATAATGGCTACAAACAGAGCCGATACATTGGATCCAGCTCTATTGAGACCTGGTCGTCTAGATAGAAAAATTGAATTTCCATCTCTAAGAGACAGAAGAGAACGTCGTTTAATTTTCACTGCTATTTCTTCCAAGATGTCACTATCCCCAGAAGTTGATTTAGATTCTTTGATCATCAGAAATGATCCATTGTCTGGTGCGGTAATCGCTGCCATTATGCAGGAAGCTGGTTTGAGAGCTGTGAGAAAAAACAGATATGTCATCCTTCAAAATGATCTAGAAGAAGCATACAGTTCACAAGTTAAAACTGACAGTGAAGTTGACAAATTTGAATTCTACAAATGATGAAACTGTACAGCCAACGTTCAATAATAATGTAACATTGAAAATAAGAACTTGGCAACAATGTAACTATACCAAACTGGTAACGTTATATATATCGATACCCGGATAGAAGGTTCTGATATCTTTGATATCGAAGTGATCCATACCGATATGGTATTTATAACTCCAGATTCTCTCTAATTGTATCGTACCGTTTAGTTTTTCAATAGAAGGAACAGATGACCTTGGTGCGATCAATAAAACGGAACGATTGAAACTTTTGATAGAAGCCACTAGATCCAAGTTGCTTCCACCCATCAGATCCACAACATAATCCAAATGGGCGATGTAATAATTCTCAGGTAAGGAGGGGGATAAATCACTAGAACCCAATATCCACGTTGGAGGTGAGTAGGTCTTCCACCATATTTGAGGGTCATGAGATCCAATTGATCGAAGATGATCCAATGCTTCAAGGACACCTCTCTGATGAAATGATCCCATCAATACACCCATAACAAGGTTAAAAGCCATCCAGGATCGCATAATCCACTCAATGGTATTTGTAGATTCAAAATTCGTGAGATCAATAGACATGCAAATCAATGGGACGATAGGGATTAAGAATCTGAGTTCTTGATGTGGAACTGCTGAAAGAAAGATCAACCCTGAGAAGATTGAAAGATATGGGACTGTTGCTTTGTAATGATTCCTAAAGATGAATGGGATGATAGCAGGACCAATGGTTTGAGGTAAGTTCACAAGTATATGAGTGTATCTTGGATGTAAGCCATGTTTGCTGAGATTATCCAGATTGGAGTTGTAAAGCAAGTTGTTCAGTGGTGCTATGACGAGTTCATCAGATTCTGTGATTGAAGTATCCCACAGTATGAACAAGTATGATGTTGCAACAAATGCTAATATTGTAAAGAGGAAGCTGACTTTGAACTTGAATAGACGTTTATACAATAGTAAAGAAGGGAAGACCAAAAATGCAACAAATGTAATTCTATTGAAGACACCAACACCAATCAAAAAACCGAGTAAAGCATGTATCATATAATATGGCTTGTCAATCTTTTGCGTATATGATTCACTCAGGATATGGATAAGTGACAAAACAATGAGTAGGATCTGAGTTTCAATGCTGTTGGAGAAAGTGTGTGATTGGTAAGTCCAAGTGATGAAAGATGTGTATATGAAGAACAAAGCCTTGGAACTCTCTTGTTTTGTTTTGCAGAGTACCCTCAGTGCAACTTTGATAGTGATGTAGTAAGTGATTGCCAGTTGAAGCCTAGCCATATATAATAATGCCAGAGGTGGAAGTTGCAAGTGCTTGTTGATATGGAACAGGGGTCCATAAACTAAATACAGGACGCCAAAACTTCGACTAATACTTCCTTCAAATTCCCATGGTACATTTGTACTATATCCGTATAGACGGTCTTACATATTGTTAGTTTAATGACCCCGGTCAGCATAGAGCTTGATCCAACTCACTTGTCAACACTTCAAACAGTTGAAAATGCTCATCTGGATGGATATATGACGGTTCCAGGGCAAAGAAAAACGTCAGTATGTAACTCAGAGAGTGTACTAATCTCCAGTTTATAGAGACCATTTGAACCGACTCGACAGAACAGGCTTCAATTGAAATAAAGGAAGAGCACAGATTTGGAAACTTCTTCGTAGTGTGCTGAGCGGTGAATCGGCCTTCTCTGACGATGAAAGCAGTAAGTTTCGCGGTAACTCAGCAAGTGTACAAGCGCAAAATTTACAGAGAGAAAAAATCAGAACAAAACAAAACAAAGCAAAAAAAGGCTGTTTTGATCAGGCAAGAGATTCCAGTTGAAAATGGAGAGACAAATCATTTTGGAGGCATTGTCTGCCACGTTGAACCCGAACCCACAGCTTAGAAATCAGGCGGAAACTCAATTGCAGGAGTTCGAGACGCAGGCTGGCTTCACAGTTTATTGCCTGCAGTTGGCTGTGGATCAGTCCATCTCACCATCTCAGAGAAGTTCTGCTGCTGTGTTTTTCAAAAACCGTGTCACACATTATTGGAATTCAGAAAGTGATCGAGGAATCAAGGCTGATGAACAAGAACAGATCAAACAGAAACTCATTGAATCACTAATCAAGGTTCACAATGACAACCTTGTTAGACCTCAACTCACAACATCGGTTAGAAGCATACTGAATCGTGGGTTTTGGACTTTGCATGAACCTATCGTCCAGCTGTTGAGATCGAGGGCTGAACCCAGTCATATCTCAACTGGGTTGTTGTTGCTCTTTGAAGCTACAAGATCATTAAGATACTCATCTGCGGATAGAACTTTGATTGACTCATACATGGACCAAACATTTCCAATTCTGGAGACACTTGCATTTGAAGTTCTGAACAATGATGACTATGCTTCAGGAAATATCTTATATCTCATTTTGAAAATCTTCAAGTATTCATCCTTGATATCACTACCTCAATACTTCTTCGGAACTGATAATAAACTTTCAACTTGGATCACAATTCATTTAGCTTCCATCCAAAGACAGGTTCCTGAAAAAGTACTTGAAGTTGAACCCGCTGATAGAGCACTGGATGTGAGAATCAAATGTTTCAAGTGGGGATTCGCAAATCTCCATAGATTTTATCAAAGATATGGCCTATCAACCAGTCAGAATTCCAGTCCCGAGTTCATTAAATATTTCAACGATACCTATGTTCCTGAAATCTTGAAAGTTTACTTCTCAATCGTTGAGAAATGGAGTAATGGATCTTGGTTCAGTGATAGCTCTTTATACCATTTGATCTCATTCTTTGAGAAATCTTTCATGTCAACTTCATGGGAGCTAGTGAAGTCACATTATGAAGTTTTATTGAGACACTTGATCTATCCTTCATTATGTCAAGAAAACTTGGAGTTATTCGAAGATGATCCAGAAGAATACATAAGGAGATACTTTGATGTGAATAGAGAGTCCAACACGCCTGATGTTGCTGCTGTTGATGCATTGTTTGTCACTGTTCACCATCGATTTGAGGTTTTACCAGTCATCTTGAATCTTTTAAATGAAGTCTTTAACTTGTACAGCCAACACCCATCACTACCAAATGCATTGAAGGCAGAAGGTGGTTTAAGAATTCTCAGTTCGATATCAATATCACTTGAGAAAGAAAACTCCCCTGTCAAGGACCAAATCGATCAAATCATTGATGGTTTAGTGGCTCCACATCTTTCAAGTAATTATGAGTTCCTGAGAGCAAGAGCCTGTGAAACGATCTCAATCTTTGCATATGAATATCAAGACAAAAATGTTTTGTCTAAAGTCTTTGAAGGCGTCTACTCAAACTTTAAGAACACTGAGTGTCTTCCAATTCAAATAGAAGCTGCTGATGCCCTTAGGGTCTTGATCACTGATCCATTGGTCACTGATGCTATTTCGAATGATGTTCCAATAATTATGCAGAAATTACTACATCTTTCAAGAACTTATGAAATGGATATGATTGGAGAAATCATGGAAGCCTTTGTTGAAATCTTCTCCGCTGAATTGGAACCATTTGCAAATGATCTGGGAAGCAGTTTGTGTGACCAATTCATCAGAACTGCCACAGAATTTTTAGAGATGCAAGGCAGAGGTGATTTATCTGAAGCAGACAAAGAGTACCAAGCTGTCGGATATCTCAATACCATGAGTACGATGGTTATTTCCATGCCGGGGGTCGATTTGGAATCAATCTTTGCTCCAGCCATCAAGTTCGTTTTGAATAATGCAGCCTTAGCGTTCCTCGGAGAATCTATGGAACTGATGGAAAGTATGACTATAAGACAGAAGAAAATCTCTTCTATAGTTTGGGAACTTTATCATGAAGTTCTTGACTCTTTTCAAACGTATGCTGTTGAATACTTTGAGTACTATATCCCTGTCTTAGAAAACATCATCACCTACGGTTTCAAAGGATTGAACTCTAGCTCACAACAAGTTGTATTGCTTAATGATGTTGTTAGACAAATCATCACCTCTCAGATTGATTTTGACAATGAAGGTGCATTCGAGCTGATTGAGTATATGACTCTTACTTTGAGAGAATACAATAACTCTTTTGAGTCTATCCTAGAGTTGTTCCGGAAAGAAAATGTCAAACCTTACTCCTTCATTAAGGTTCTATTGGCTTCAGTTTATGTCGATCCAGAAAGAACCTTACAACTATTGGAGTCCAAAAATGAAACCGTTAGACTGTTTGAGGTATGGTTTACTCTATCTGCATCTCTGGAAAACGTTTATGGCTCGAAGCTTCAAACATTGGCACTTTTGTCAATCTTATCCTTGCCACAAATCCCAAAATCTCTTGAAGGGTTCATCCCTCAATTGTCAAACAAACTTACAACTTCGATTGTAAGACTACTACCAGGTGCAGTCGAGAAAACACAGGATGCTTCCAATGTTGATACAAAAACTATAGGGCTGGAACAAGAGGGTGCAGAGGATGAGGATGAGGATGAGGATGCTTTTAAAGATACCCCGCTGAATGACATTAATGCCTTCAGTGAATTCAAATCAAGACTAACTTACATTGAAGGTACATTTCCTGACAGATACAATGTCATCATTAGTTCATTATCTTCCGAAAGAGTGGATGCCATAAAGCTTATACTTTCATTGGGATGAGTTTACATAGCATCAAGAAAAGTAGATACCACACAGCATATTAATTTATCTGTAGGACTATCACCCAATGATAAATTTTTGAAAAAACCTACGTTGAGCAACTCCAAGATGTCAAATGTAATGCACGTTGTAGAGAACTAATGACTAATGAACACAGTGGAAAGAACAAAAATTGAAGCATATACTCGCAAGAACCCCAAGTCCATTACTAACACAACACATTTTAAAAATCTAGTGAGTTAAAAACACATGATAACCCCTGAACTGAATTGAACTACTAACCCATAACTACCCATAGTATTGATCTTCATAGACCTTCACTCTTAACCAATGTGTCTTCTTCACTCTTCACGGAAGTACCTGACGGACCTTGGTTTTGTAATCTTGAACGTGATTGACGAAACAGCTCCTCTTGCTGTCTCAGCAGTTCTTCCTCTGTGAACCCAGAGTTTTGAAATTTATTATTTTTTCTTTCCCTTCCCTTCTGAGACTCTCTATGTTCCACTAAGATTTTCTCAATAGGTACAATATAATCTGTAAATCCCAATTCTTGTAATGCTTTCATTACGTGGTCAGAAGCGATGGTCTTTTTGGTTTCTTGTTCAGCAATGTCATTCGATTGATCCGACAATATCATTATGAATTCGATGCATGCTTCAATGACGACATCTCTAGCTTCTTTGGAGAATGCTAGTTCCGAAGGCAGTACCTCACTGATGATTTTCTGTACGGTAGCTATAGGTAATTCTTGTTAGTAATGATAATGAAAGGATCATATAGTTCGAAGCATAGTTAGAATAACAAAATGCTACACCGGAACGATGGGAAAGAAACCACAGGAGAGAAACGTACCTTTTGGAAGGGTGAGATCCTCATTATTACTTGTCCCGTTGAACTCCACCATTTTTGTACTTTCCACTTATTCAATTGGAAGATCTGTTTGATTCCTGGTTGTTTTTGTTTCTTGTTTTCATTTTGGTTATGATTCACGAATTTTTGATAGCTAAACTTATCCGAGGGTCTTGAGTCGGAACTGGTGACTTAGAAATCTGATCCGGCCACTCTCGCTGGAAAAATTTTGTTAAAGCTCATCTCGTTTAACATCAAAGAAAGTGTAGAAACATTGACTAAAGAAGAATCTTAGGTTGGTCAGCTGTCCTCACATCTCCATAGAATATATAAAAGTACAGAGAGTGGAATACTGAAGATGTCTAGCTCTTTGTCCGGTTCCGTTTACGACCCATTTGGGTCGTATTATGCTTCTGCAATCACCGCATTGGATACTCAAAAGATCAGAGTTCAATCTACAAACCCAATTTCTAACTTGGCCACTGCTTTTTCCCTAGATAAAGGTCAGAAACTAACATCACTTTCATGGTCAATATCTCCAAATGTTGATTCCAAATCACAACAGAAGAAGAAGAGAAGAATGTCTCAAACTATCAATATCGAAAATCAAATCGTCTCTGTTGGTTTGAATAAAGGATCTATTCTGATATACTCTCCAACTGCAAACCAAATCCAAGGCACTTTAGAGAATCCTCATGCATCTTCCATAAATGATTATCATTTCTCGAGCATAACAAACTCTGGATGGTCTGTTGATATCGGTCAGAATGTCATTGAGTGGGATTTGATTCTGTTCAAGCCAAAACAACAATTCAAATTCAGTGAAGAAGTCAGCATTATCAGAGTCATTGAGTACAAAAACAAACCACATCTGTTATTGGGGTCTCATAGCATCAACCTAGTTGATATAGAGACAAAAGAAATCATCAAGACTTTTCCAGGTCATATCACGCCTATTCATTCCATTATACCGTTTAATGATAACTCACATTTCATCACTGCCGCACAGGGTGATAGATTCATAAATATTTACTCACTTGAAGGATCTTCAACAGTTCTTGTCACAGAAAGCAATGTTTTGTCAATTTCATTCGATCAAGAATCTTTGTGTGCGATCACTGAAGATGGTATAGTTGAAGTATTTCAAAACATTCTGAGTGCAGCTGCAACTCCATCTTCATCCAATAAAAGAAAAGCACAGAAGTCCAAGCAAAGTAACTACAAGATAAATCTACAACGTCCGAATGGTACTGTGATGAGGATTGAAGACGCTTTCATCAGTTCAGGATCAATTACAATCACATGGCTGGAGGATGGAAGTATACCATATTTCGAAAAAATAAAGAATGAAGATCTACATGAGAAAACCACAATCACCAAATCAAGACCAACTATTCAATCCAAGAACCATAGTCTTTTTGGCCAAGACGTTGCTGCTCCAAAACGTTACAATGAGAGCAGTGCTGTCATCACAAGTGGTGATAACTTCAAATTCCTAGATAATCGTGAAGTTGCAGAAGACGAAGATGTTGAAGCTGATGAAGCTGCTCCATCTTTAGCTGAGAGACTCGAATCTATGAAAGTTGATGTTACTGCACCAAAGAAGAAACAAGGTAGAGCCACCACTGGTTCTTTAGTTGTGTTGTTGACTCAAGCTTTGAAATCAAACGATCATGGTTTACTGGAAAGTGTTCTGGCAAACAGAGATGAGAACGTGCTGAAAACTACTGTACAGCGTTTGGATACTTCCCTTGCTGTCGTGTTGCTTGAAAGATTAGCTGAGCGTATTGCCAGACAAACGAATCGTCAGGGACAACTGAACATTTGGGTCAAATGGGTCATGATTGTTCATGGTGGTTACTTAATCAACGTTCCAAATTTATCACAATCTCTATCATCACTACACTCAACCTTATCTAGAAGAGCAAACACACTACCAAGATTATTAGAACTTCAAGGTAGACTTGATGTTGTTTATTCACAAAATGAGCTGAACAAAAGTAAAGCCAGTCAATTTGAGAACCTCGATGATGATTCTGATGATTCTGATGTCGAATATATCGAAGAACTCGAAGATGCTGCCTTGATAGATGATGGTGAAGCGGATCTATCTGATGATGAAGAAGAAGGTGAAAGTGGGTTCATGAGTCTAGATGAAGATAGTGAGGGCGAAGAAGAAATAGTGGAGGACAATGTCTCTGGTGATGAGGATCTGGTTCAAGAAGATGGTTACAGCGATGAAGAAGTAAATGGAGTTGCGGATGAAGAGACTGATAGTGAAGATGAGCATGCTCTATTGAAACAAAGAATTGCTAAACTAAAAGCAAAACAAACAAAACGTAAATAAAAAGAAAACTTGATCTACTTCGTTCCATAATGGAAAAAGAAACATGCATTATTAATTTCTGTAGATTCCTTATTCACCATCGATGATGATGGTTGGTTCCAGTGTACTGAAATTTTCAAAGAAAGACTCGAACAGATTAATAGCCTTTTCAATATCATGACTACTTGATGTTTCTCTGATTGAATGCATACTTAGGATAGGATTACCTAAATCCAAAGTTCTAATACCAGTCTTGGAAGCCAAGATTGGACCAATGGTACTACCACATGGTGAGTTGTTTGCAACAACGAATAATTGTAATGGAACTTTAGCCTTTTTAGCAACTTCTTTAATCAGGACAATACCAGCAGAGTTAGTGACATATCTTTGGTTGGCATTGACCTTGATGACTGGACCTTCACCTAGGTTTGGTTTATGATTCGACTCATATTTATTTGAGTAGTTTGGATGAACACCATGAGCGACATCTGATGATAAAAAGAAGGATCTTGCTGAACTTTCCAAGATTTTGGATTCATAAGGTTTGGATGTATCTTCAGATTCAACTCCAGTAAGGCCCGTGATTCTTTCCAGGATGTTTGGTAAAAAGTTTGAGTCAGCACCTTGAGCTGAAGCAGATCCAATTTCCTCATGATCAAACAATGACACAATACGTATCCCCGATTCTTGGGCCAATGATTCTTTGGTAGCAGATTGAACCAGCCCTTCAGTAGCAGTAAAACATGTGGTCAAATTATCAAGTCTAGCACTGAAAATAAATTCATCATTCAAACCACCAATGGTTGCTGGTTTATGATCATACAGCACCAATTCAAAATCTTCAATTTGGTGAGGTGTCACACCAGCTTCTTTGGAAATTGCTTCAACCAATTGTTGATTATGTCTCTGAATGACTGAACTTAGTGACTGAAATTCACCTTTGGTTAGTTTTCCAGAATCATCTGAACAACAACCCCCTTCATCATTATGTTTTTCTTCAGCTGGAGCAGCATTTGATAGACCAACAATTGGTAGTAATTGTGATTCTTTGTTGAACTCAAACTTCTCATTGACAGCTCTGTCCAAATGAATAGCTAGGGTTGGGATTTTCAAGAGTGGTTTGTGGATATTGATCAACTTTGAGACAAACTTGTTTTTTTGTTTGACAATGACTCTACCAGCTAAACTTAAATCAGAATCAAACCAACTGTGCCAGATACCACCTCCATAAGTCTCTACAGCAACTTGGATGAACCCTTCCGCAGTCTTTTTGGAAACTGGTTTGATTCTCAAGGTTGGAGAATCACAATGGCCACCGATGATAGCCAAAGGACCACCAGCAGTCCATTTGTTACCAACAGTAAAAGCAATCACAGAGGACCCATTTCTAGTGACGAAATATTTACCACCTCTTAAAACCTTACCAGCCCAATTCACTCTTTCTGAAAGCTCGACAAAGTCGTTTCTGAGAAGGATTGACTTGACAGTATCGACAGCATGATATGGGGTTGGTGACGAGTTCAGAAACGATACAAAGTCTTGAATAGGGCTGTTGATTAGTACGAATTCACTGAAGCCGGCATCTTTGATGGTTATGAACTCACCGTTGGCATACTGGATAGCTTTGGACGTCATTTTGTGATGGTTTGCAGTGATACGAAGCCCGAATAATCGCTGATAAGAGGAAAAGCAGCAGCTATTATAACGACAGCTGTATTAGTACTAGTATAATTGATTGCTAATGAAATCTGCGATTTCGCGGGTGTGTTAATAGGGGAATATTCGCGGAAGAGGGTGCCCTGATCCCGAGTCCCGAGTCCCGACGGCATGGCACGGGAAGAACCTGAAAGTCTTATTTGATTACATAAGCCTAAGGCAGAGTTAAAATTTTTTTTTTTTCTATATAAAAACCGAGTGATGCGCATCAATCTGAATTCTGATATTGCTTATAAAAGTTGGAAACTCCACACAGGTTTTCCCCTTGAAAGTCATTTGTCATTTGCATAGTCTATTCGCAGTGATAGCTCAACCCAATTTTTCTAGATACACAGCTTTAATCCACAAAAATGGCTCACGGAGATGTCAGCGATGACCATAAACTATTCATCAGTTACAACCATATTCATCAACTTATCCAAGAGAGTGCTCCTAAATTGAAAAAGTTCAACCCAGATTTGTTGGTCTGTTTAGCCGGTGGTGGTCTTGTTCCTACTAGATTTGTCCGTACATTCTTGAAAGAGCCAGGTCAGCCAAATGTTAGAATCATGTCAGTTGTTCTCTCTCTATATGAAAGTGTCGCTGGTGTTTCTACTGCTGTTGAAACTATTGGTAAAGAAGTCGTCCGTACACAGTGGTTGGACTATTCAAGTACTGATTTCACCTTGATTGGTAAAAAAATTTTGATTGTTGATGAGGTTGATGATACAAGAACAACTCTAGCTTATGCCATTAAGGAATTGAAGAAAGATCTTGAAGAACAATGTAAAGCTAAAGGTATCACAGTTGAAGAATCTGGTACTGAACTTGGTGTTTTTGTCTTGCACAACAAGAGAAAACCAAAGAGAGCTGAACTTCCAGCTGATGTTTTCAATGAAGATCATTATATTGCTGCCAGAGAGGTTGATGATATCTGGATCGCTTATCCATGGGAATCAAATGATATCGTTTACCACACAAAGAAGGCCATTGAACAAGGTAATGATGTCTTCTTGGCCTGAAAGTTAATCTGATGTTTGTGTTTTGTGTTAATTGTTCACTTTACTTTAATGCCCTTTTAATTGGAATTGTTGCAGAAAGAGAGAGAGAGAGAGTGTGTGTGTGTGTGCATTTATTGTTTAAAATCTTTTTTAGTTATGTATGTAACCATGCTGTAGTAAAAAGTATCATCTCCTTCAAAATAGAATGTGCCTTAATAGAATTTAGCCAGTGTTATGGAACAAACAACGATTGTTGTGCCCTCCAAGAAGAATAACGAAGTCACAGCTAGTAGGAAGAGGACCTTACAACCACAACCACCTACAACAAAATCCTGAACCACCGAACGAAAAATGTATTTAATTTTCGTACAATGCATTCCAGCCTACTATTGAGGTCAATATAGCTGGAAGACTTGGGCACTATATGTATGATACAAGCTCCATCTGTAATTGAGTGAGTTGTCACACGATTTGTGTGTTTTTTTGAAGTCCACAATACACAATTTTGACTTCTTTCATGAATAAAGAACCTCCTAGGACCATATTATTGATAACCAGTCGTGATCTAGTAGGTTGTAATGATGGAATTCTCACCTTTTACAACCTTCAATAAGTAAAACTCACCATCTTTTTCAAGTGAGGAAACATCGACAACAGATCCATTGACGGTCAATTTGGAAACTTGCGCTGCTTTATTGTTTTGAATTGGAACACCAACTACTCCAGTGGTTCCATAAGGACCATGCGCAACGATTTGTAAAGTTGAGTTATCATCATATGTCTTAAACCCAGCTTTAACAAGACCGGACTTTCTTGAAGTGATACCAGTCTTAACCCAAGTAAGTTTGTCATCTTTGAAAGCACCTCTTGGTAAGACTTCCCATTTACTATGATCATTTTCTTCATATTTCAAACCAGCCCACTCATTAGTCAATAAGATTATTGGACCGCTAGCCCATGGATGAGCATGTGAGATATAGGCGGGATCATAACCGATGAATGGATATTTACAAGAACCATCGTGATAATAACCCTCAATCAAAGAAGATTTAACAGAATATGGAGCATTCCACATCCAACCCCACATGATCCTAATCAGTTCTAATGAACGATCAATTCTACCAACATCTGAATGAGCAAGAAGTTCAACCGAACCCAAGAATGGTGAGATCATACCTGGAGATTCTGGAGCTGGTGCACCATATTTATTCCAACGCTTCTTCAAATTACCAGAGATGGTAAGTTTTCTTTCGAAATCAGCAACATCATACAGAATGATCAAACCATTACCATCATGAGAGTGAACGTCTGAATCAATAAAATCCCTGAAAAGACCAGCCTCTTCATCCCATAGTTTTTGGTTGATTGCTTTTTTCAATGAAGCGGCACGTTCCAAGTACAACTCCTGAGCTTCGCTGTCCTTCTTGAACTCAGCCAAGATGGCACCTTTGTTCAAAGCATGATATAACATACAGTTAACACTGGTTGTATGTCCTTTCAAGATGTTTCTACCCCAATCCAGACCATTATCAACCTTCAATAATCCAGTCTCATCAACCTTTTTCCATGCATACTCAATGGCTTTCTTGTATTGACCCCAATAGGTTAAGACCCAATCTCCTAAATCACCCCCATACTGATAGGTTAAGTAGAGGAAAATTAAGGACCATAAATGATACGAGTCAGAACCATAAGTAGCTATTGGTCGACAAGCATAAGGCATTTGTCCGCTTTCCAATTGCTCTTCAAATAGCCACTCAATGGAGTTTTTGTTTGACAAAGAGTTGAAACAGATGGCTTCAGCTGGAACCGTAATTGCACGATCACCAGACCAGATAGAACGATCTCTTCTAGCACCATCAGCCAAGAATTCAATACCTTTAGATGCAATGACATCATTGTCCCAACCAGTTGGTTTCATGACGTAGTCGTGACGACGACCACTCTCTGATGGAAGGGTCGATAGTTGAACAGTGTAAGCTGCAGCGTACCAAATGGTGTTCAAGAACTCATCATCAGAATCAAAGAAGCCAGAGTAATTACGCAAGTCATCACCAAGACTTGGCATGTTGGTCATATATGTTGAAACGGACTTGACTTGGATTTGACCTGGTTTATCAGTCCAAAGTGTTAGGTATCGGAAAGCACCTCTTTGTTTACCCCAAGGAGCTTTGAAAATACCTGGACCACTAACAGGAATGTTATGAACCCCATCTTCAATCAAGAAGTCCATACTTCTATCAGATTGATACTTGTCGATGAATTGATTTGATTCGGAGTATGAAAGATTGATTTCTTGACCATTTGTTGATTCACCAAACTCAATGCTGACAAGACCACAAGTATTGAAACCGAAATCAAGTGTGACTAAAGAGCCCTGGGATAGAACGGTTGAGTTCGAGGTTTCAGGATCAACCAGCCCTTCAACATTTTTGATGAGCCCCTCAGAGTTGTAGATAGTCTTTCCATAAACGGTACGTGATTTTGGAGAGAACTTGTAGTCATCCCATGGACCATTGTTAGGAGTGGCCTCAAAAATGCTCTTCGCGAATTCAGCAATAGCAGTGGATGTTGGCATTATGGTTGATGAAGTTGGCTGTTTTGCGTGTACTGAGATTGGATGGGTTGAGTGCGACGTTAGAGGAAAGTTGGTGGAAGAAGAGAGAGTTATAAAGTCATGAAGGCTGGAAAATGATTTACCCCGGAAAGCCTGCGCGTGGGGCATCGAGGCTATCATTGCACCGATAGCCTATTTCCAAAGCGAACAGCCCGCCAATTCTCGGCCTAATACTTTCCCTATTTTGTTTAAAAAATATACCCCAGCTCAAAGCTCTACCTGAATAAATAACTGAGAAATGTCTGCTTTGTTAGTTTGTTCTTCCACTTTCAGTTGATTACTCAATTCAATTGATCGATCATGACAGCAGAACCGGTCTACAAACAATGGAGCAATGGGCAGCTATATTTCTTCTTGAGCCTTAGAAACACCAATATTGATTCATACGACTTGACCAGGGAGAAACTCTTAGAATTGGTTGAATCCAAGAGATCAACACCAATTGTTAACGTCCAAATTACTCCACATCTAATCAGTCAACTGACACATGTCCACTTAATTACATATTTGACTCAAGTCAGAGGTTATGTTGTGTTGCCAAAAGGGAAATCATTAGCTATTCATCCAACTGGGAGTGGTAATCAAGCTAAAGAAGCTTATGCATTTGCTTTAAAATGGGCTCTTGACGATTATGAGGAGAATGTTAAAAGTTTTGACGCCAACGATCTAGAAGCAAGTCAATTCAAACTAGGTGAGGTTTTATCTACTCCATATGGAGTTCAAAACAAAGAGACAATCTCTTTGACTGAGATCCATTCATTCGATTATCCAGCTTTCGGATTAGATGAAGCTGATCTCGCTTTGACAAAGTTCGGTGTTTATGGGGAAGAACAATCAATCAAAGATGCTGACTTGGAAACAAAAGTTCAGTTGACTAGACAATCAGTTAATTTCTTGTCCACTGGTAAACTTTTCTGAACTAAACTGAAATTTTTAAGCTCATGAACAGCTAGTTTGGATGAACATCTCTTTTAATATATGAAAATGGAATTCTACACTAGTCAAGATGTTGATCCAGCTGGGCACGTTGGCGATGATTTACTTCAACGGTCCGTAAGACGGACTCCCAAAGTGCTAAAGTATCTGAATATCCAGGAAAATTCAATGCTTGTTCAACAGGGAAAAAGGTGTAGAAGTGCAAAATCGACTCTAGTGTGCTAATACTTGTATCAACAGCTGATCGTCCGATGATATTACTGTAGCCACGACCTTACACTGGTTCTACTCAATACGAAGATACTAGACTATAATACTTAGAGTTGAGAACGTTTATCAAATATTGCGTCATGATGAAGCGGACGTTGCGGGATGCTCATAATTTGCAAAAACTTATCCAGCTCTTTTGTATAGCCAAATGTTCGGCTCATCTATTGGAGGAAATTCCAAAGATCCAGTGGGCCGCAAACCCAGATCTATGAATCTGAACCCACTGATTGAACCATTCAGAGGGCAAAAAATAAAAAAGAATGGTGATCCCTAGCAGGATCGAACTGCTGATCTTGGCGTAACTGTTTCTGGGGGTCCCAGAAATCTTATTAGCACCACGCCTTAACCAACTGGGCCAAGGGATCTTTTTCTTGAAAGGTCGGCATTTGAGCCCAAAGTTCACTTGTACGGCGCAGAGTCACGTGATTGGATCTTTACAGAGCCATCAAAACTCTTCAGCTCACTATAAAAAATCATTACAGTTACTACTTTTGGAGGATAACGCCCAGAAATAACATATTTGCAAAACATCTACAATCCCTAACCTCACCAAAGTTGACGTAACGAATATAGTTTTATGAAGATTATAGATATAATAAATATTACTCAATCGCAAAAAAAAATGAAATTAAAATTCAGACGTAAAAGATCAGATCTTGATCGAAGTACTAAGCTGCACGTAGCAGCACTGATCATCATCAGATCTCAGATAGATATACCAGATGTAGTGACGTACAGCTAAAGATTATCATTAAATAATGAAAAATCATGAGATCGATGGGTGTCGTCGACTTTATATCATTGAAGCGATGTGATGTACGTCTTCTGTGCAGGTCAACTACTGATATTACAGTTCATATTAATTATAGCGATACATGTTATTGTAGAGAAGAAACCAGTGTTTAATTCCTACAATCATTCACAAAAATTGACGAGTTCGATAATAAAACAAAATTAGCTATTCAGGAGCTGTTGGGGGGTTTCGAACTCGAGCACTAACCTTAAATATATGAACTAATCTCCTCAATTGTGCACGAATCCCGCTGTATTTACACAATCCCTTCACCTTTTTAGTTTCTTTTGTGCTGGGAGTGACGTTGCAGTGATTGACCCTTTTCTCTCAGGATTCAGTAAAGCATACACTCCTGAATTAGTCACAGCTCCATTAGCAGGCAAAGCCCCACTGAAATTCAAAGTACTATTGCCATTCGCTTTAGGCAGTGGTGGATAGTCATTACCAATTGAAGCTGGAGATAAAGAATCCCTCCTATCGATCATTGGGGTACTCCTGTTCACAAAATGGGGTATCATGTTTGAGACCGGAAGAGGTTGTGGATGATAATGCTTAAAAGGATCTTCACTAGGAACACTTCTTGGTGGATTTTGGTTATCCCTTTGAAGCTCTGACGCATCGTTGGAGCTGTGTCTCTTTCTCGTGAAGGCTTCGTTTGGAGTTCTCAGTGCATTGGGTAAGTTTGGTATGATCCCAGGATATGAACCAAATCTAGTCTCCCTTGATGGTGGAACCTGTGATGATGGTACGGCAGTAGACTGTCTGAACTGCTGTTGTGATTGGAGTTGTTGGTCAGGTGTGTGCATTCTTTGTGGTTGATATGTTGGATATTCAGGGAAGTAGCTGCCATTACTGGGCATTGGCGAGGTGGGATTAGTATCAGGATTTGATGTTGGATTGGACATTGATGTTCTGTTCATGACTGAGCCTGCAGGGGAAGATTGTGAGGTTGTCTGTAACGGATCGTACATCACAGACATATTTCTTGTTTTCGAAGATGAAGTGGACGATGTCCTGTCGTTGTGGAAGGGATTTTGGACCATTTGAGGATGCTGTTGATGTGGAATATAACCATGGACAGAATGAATCTGTTGTTGTTGGATTTGCTGTTGCTGAGACGGATATGGATATGGATAAGGATATGGAACAGGCGAGCTCTCACTAGAAGGTTGTTGTTGAGTTGACTGCTGTGGTTGTGGTTGTGGTTGCTGCTGCTGCTGCTGTTGATACTGTACTGGGGCACTCGTTGTGGACACCACACCTTCGTTTGCCTCGTAAGACGGAGCAAATGTGACTGAATATTGATCAAAGTCTTTTGAAGCAGCTCTTTGAATGATGGAGGCTCTGAATTTTGCAATATCAGTTTCAACCTCTTGTAAGGAGTATGGCACCAAGGACACGGTAGTAGTGGATGATGAAGAAAGTTGGGGTTGAAGTTGGTGAGGTGGTTGAGGACGGGATCCAGGTGAGGCAGTATTTTCTTCAGCTAGCCTTTTTGTGATGGTCTGACTTTGTTTTGGACTTGAAATCTCACTCACAGTGTTTGCATTTTCATTATTGGCAGTATTCTGTGACCTTATCAGCTTTTGTACCAAATCTAGTAGATAAACCATATCCAGGTTCGTTCTTCTCAAGTCTTCAATTGCAGTGTTATATCTTAACTGTAATCGTGCATGTTCATGTCTCAACGCTGCCAAACTATGTCCCAGCTCAGCTAATCTTACGTTCATTATCGGGCTCATACTCCTATTGTTGCTGTTCATGTTGGTATTTGACATAGAGGCATTCAGGCCATTTGAGTTGTTGGTATTGGTACCATTATTAGCGTTGAGAAGATTCAGGGAGACCCCTTCATTTAAGAGGGTTGTATCAGTAACGGAGTTGCTTCTCGAATCCGGGGTCATCTCCCCATCAGAAACATTTGCAGGGTCCAGATTGTGAGTGTTCAATATTGATTTCGCAGACTGTTTTGAAGACCTTCTCTTGATAGACTTCAAGCTATTGATGTCACCTTTTCTGAAATTCCCAGAACTGTGTCGGAATTCCCAGACAGGAATCTCTGAAGTTGAAGTAGACGAATCATTGTTAGAATTGGCGTGTGAAGTACTGCCGTTATTATTAGATGCTATTGAATTTGATGTTGCACCGTCACTAACTTTATGAAAGCCGTACATATTCAGTTGACGAATGAAGGAAGCAACATTTGTATGCTTGAAATATTGGGAGAGGGCCTTGCTGAATTCTTCACCAGGGGTTATCAAGAAGCTGTCATTAGAGTTGGACCACCAGATAAGATGCTTTAGTTCGTCGTCTTCTAGCATGTTGTATAGCTTATGGATGAAAACCGTATGGAGACCCTTTGTATTTGTTGGCAATACTGTGGCCGAAGATGTGGAGCCTGTGAATGTTGTGGAACTTGGTGCGAGGTTGGAACTTGATTGCTTGGCTGAATTTGCAGAATCAAGTCTGGTGGTTTTGGTGGTGGGCTGGAGTTTCTGACTATCTTGAGGTACTGTCTGGCGTTGTGGTTGTTGTTGTTCTGAGTGCGTTAAATGCAAAGGGTTTGGCAATACTTCACCATCTTTTTGGAGGGGTTCCTGTCTTTGCTGAGACATATTGGAAACAGATGATATTGAACAACAGATATGGAATAAATGAGATTGATGACGGTGTAATTTTGACAGGTAAAGTTGACTGCTGATATTGACTGCTGATATTGACGGTGCTGAAAAGGATAAAACCAAAAAATTTGAAAGCGACAAAATCAACCACCAGTGGGCCTTGTATTCGATTGGTCCTCAAGCTGATTGAAGGAAAGATAGAATTCAGAGAAACTTTTTCCTCTCAGTTTCTTTTTTGTTGAATGAGGTACTTGCTTGATATATTATGTATGAAGTGCTTGAACAATAAAGACCCCTTCAGTTTCCGCTAAAATCTCCACAAAAACACGTAAATAAAAGGCCAAGAAAGAAAGGAGGAACTGTAACCCAATGATCTATGACAGTGAAAGAGTCTTTGGAACGAGTTGGGTACCTAAATGGGACACTTTTACTCTGAGACTGAATTTCAAGTGACCTGTTTTTCTTCTTCGTCGCCAAATTTCATAACCCGCTAATTTCTTTTTATCATTACGTAATCAAGATAGATTATATAAGCACTTATCAGTAGTTCCTAGACTTACGCCTGTAGATGGCAACCATGCGTAAGAATCAGCATTGTATGATGAGCATTTGTTTACTTTTCACTTTCTTGCTTCTCCTTCACCTCATCAAATGTGGTAGCAATTGGCAAATGGAGAACAGGCCAAACAAGAGATCAATACCCGTGTCGCAGATATGGAAGCACCAGGCAGTAACAACCTTCAAGAGGGCAAAGCCCGCCAATCGGGCTCCTCTTCAACAGATAAATATCAATCATAATAGAACACCAATATCAAAGATCGTTGAAGGAAAGAGCATCCATCAAGCCGAAAATCGAAACAAAACACCCATAAAGAAGCATATACAGATATTGGAGGATATTGATCCGATACTCAGGCCTCTAGCGGTGAACACTAAACCTATCAAACTCTCAGAAGTTCCGATCGATTTCAACTTACCATCAACATCAACATCAACAACAGCACACTTAGCAACGACGTTTGATCTGTTTCAATTTGACGGGTTATCACCTGAGTCATCTATACTGTATCAATTCCAGCTACCTTTACTACACCTGAGTAACAAGTATAAGATCTTCCAGTACAACATCTTGAACACTAAAGATATAGAGCCAATTGACGATGATCTACTATGTGAGATTACCGGTATTGAGAAGTTTAACGAGCTTCTTGACCTGGTAAGTGTTATTGGGAAAGATAGTGTTGTCACTAATGTACTACTGCTAAACTATAAACAAAACTCGAATGCCTCTATGAAGTTTCAAAGGTTAAAGATTGGAGATTCAATACTACTGAAAGGTGAAATCATGATATTTAATGATATCTCCTTATACCATGACTGGAGGCTGATCAGACGTTCATGAATATACACTGTGTTATTCCCCAGCATAGTTACAAAGCTTTTTTGTGCCGTCCTCAGCTTTCCTCAAAGATCGTTGTTCAATGACTCGGAATTTACCGCATGACGCGCTACAGATAGTAGCTTGTTCTTAAAGTTGAGTTCAGTTAGCAAACTTTGTATTTAGTTTGCCAGAGCGGAGCAGATCATATGTGTGGTGTCTACAAGTTGGATAGTTTCTTGGATATTTAGTGACGATGGCCACAGGATGAAGAGCCGGTAGACACGTGTTTGAATCCGAATCACGCAATTAACGAGCGATCCAAGATAGAGACTGATGAAAGAAAGAAACTTTTTTGGTTTAAATTCAGGCGTAACAGTCTCTCAATCAACCGAACTAACCAATATCATTATAGTGACCTATGACATATGTCAAGACTGAAGAGACTACAAATCGCGTCCTTCTAAACGCAAAAAGCTGAGCTTGATTGCGAGGATGTGTCACAATTGCACAGTAGCAACTGCCTGGTATTGGATGTCTGACACCAATCGACAACCAAGGTTAAATCAGGTACATGCAGTCACTAGGATTGTCTAATATTTATGAGTGAGCCTTCTACGATAACTAATAGTAATACCATGAATGTAAGAGCAGTATAGTTTGTTCTTCATTGAATTGTCTTTAGTCATTGCATTTCCCATCAGACAAATCTTCAATCATTCTCCAGAACCAGTCTCCATTATAACAAGAAACATTCTTCATCTTTGATTTCAATCTCATGTTCTTATCCTCTGTAATCAATATTCCTTCTCTTCTCAAGACCATTGAATGGATGATAATGTCGTCAATTCCTTCCATCCAAGCGTTGTTATTTTCGAAGTCTTTAATATCATTGATGTTTAGAATCAATTCTCCATTCATCTTCATTGGAAATACTAAACCTTCTGATGTCAATTGTCTCAAAGTTATAACAGCTCTTGTTGCGGTATCAGCGATTGTAGCATCTGGTGAACATCTCAATGATCGCAATTCTTGAAAGACAACAAGTGGAATACCAAGTTTAAAGATCTGAGATCTCAGTGATTTGAAAAGTTTCCCACAATGTCTCAACCACATGTTTGTATCCAGTACAAATAAAGTTTCGGAATTGATTTTAGTAGGCTGTGCGTTGATGACTGATGTGTTATGTTGGTTGACTGATGTTGAAATTGATGGTGTTGAGGTAGTTGAGTTCTCAAAATCTGCCTCATTATCGGTATAGTATGACTGGTTATTTGGTGATTCAGGGATGTTTGATTGAATTGGGGTTTGTTTCAACCATTGATTGATTGGGATTGTAGTTGGTTGATTGTTTAGAACATTTGAAGAAGTAACAGGTTCAATGATGTTCAAGATGGAAAATCTCTCTAATATTGTCTTATGATTCTCAGTTCTCAGAGAACTTGAAGACACAGCAGTGATATGAACCTTGAAAGTTTTCAAGTCTCTTTTCAAACCAAATTGGTACCTCTCAGAAATGACACTAGCCAATAACAGTATTCTCAGGATTCTCTGGTTTCTTAGTTTAGGATCAAATTTTACCCCGGAGACTGGAATATCTAAAAAATCACTAGTGGAGATTCCAGAGCTTTTGTAATCATCGTATTCTGACTTATTGGAAATCTTATCAAACCATAGGGTTCCCCAACATTTCCAAACCTCATATAGATTCTCATTATTATTGTAATGGTTCAACCATTTTTTGTCATCGTTATAAAAAGAATCATCATATTGTTGAAACTCATTCCAGAATTCGGCTTGTGCAAGCTTCAATAGTGAGTTCAAGAAATCAACCAACGAGTCCAATGGTAGTATCAACTGAACAATCAACTCCATAAACTCTTTACCATTGGGCTGAGACTCGAGAGATTGTCCTATTGACAGTATGAAGTATAGATAGGTTAAGGCATGGGGTAGTGCAGACTCGATTGGACCTTTAAGATAGCTTTGAAACATTTTCATGGATAACTTCAGGACGTATAGGTTAATTTGACTGAAACTTTTGAACCAATCATCATTTGACCAAGCAGAAATGATGGAAGATGAATCAGATGTGATTGAAATGTTATCGTTGATCCCGTTATGCACATCCGACAACTTCCTCTTATCTTTTCGATCTTTCTTATCCTTACGATCTTTTCTTTCTTTTAGAGCATCCAACAGTCCAAAGAGCTTAGCAAATGGTGACTTCGGATTGCCAAACCCACACACTTGTAAAATGTTGATCAACGCAAATGATGAAGATCTCTGGAACCAAAATTGTAATTTGTTCTCATAAACTTCAACGACGTGGGATCCGTGATTTTGAAAAAAGTTGACATTGTTGGTATCTTTTCCAAGATTGATAGAGTAATAGTCAATCAGCTTGTTGATTTCTGCTGCTTGAAGTTCATCATTGAGCAGTATCTTATGGATTCTAATAAAATCCATAACCGGTTGATCAACGTATTGTCTTTGGTTGATATTATCGATAACCATCTTCATGTATTGTTGAGTTGGGACAAAAGTGTCTTTGCAGAAAACAGCTTTTCCAACATTCATCAAAGCATCCAAATTATCTTGTTGAACTGTAGCAATATGATAGTAGATCTTACCTTGCCCATAATTTAGCTTCATTGCCAAATTATACCAATACTCCGAAGATAATTTCCAGTCAATGTAACGAGATGGATATAAAGCAATAGCCATCCTACTCAAGTCACCAATTTTTTCAAAGACCCAAGAGTCTATGGTAAGGTTACTAAGACCTGTCAGAATGTTGAATGAAAATGCAATAAATGATGAACATATATCATGCTCTATGAAGATTGAAACAACGTTTTTCAAAACATCAAGAAATGTAACGATCCCATAGACCCATAGTCTTCTTTGGATCCTATAGATTTGAACAATTTGCTTCCCAGACTTTCCAGAGTTCAATGAATAGACCAAGAAGTCATTATAAGTATTCAACAGGTGAATGTTCAAGTTGTAGATATCCCAAAGTTCGGTCATATCCAATCTCGTTGAAAGATTTAGATCAGAACATTTCTTCTGAATCTCATTCTCAAGTCCAATGATAACTTTATAAGAGTCTTGTAGTTTATTTATGAGTTTTTGTTCGTCATTTGTAAGCTTCTGTTGTTGAGCTGATGGTGGATGTGGCTGAAGCTGTTGGGGCTGCGACTGTTGGTTATTCTGGGAAATTGGGGTTTGATTGGACGTATCAGGTATACTAGATGTGTCTGATATGTTTGATAATATTGTCTGTTGTTGTTGGTTTGCTAGTTTCTGGTTCATCAAGAATTGCTGCTGTGATTGAGGTTGCAAGGGTGGGAGAGGTGGTGGTGGTGTTGATGATGGAATGGCACGAACAGAGGAGTCAGCTGGGTTATATGTTGGATTGTTGAAAGTGGTAAACTTTCGCACTGTGGATGACTGCGTAGTGATGTTGAAATTTGATTTGATATGATTGTTGTTTCCTTTCTGAATATTGCTCTCAGCAGTAGCACCGGCTAAAAGAGTCCCATTGATATCTTGATGGAACGTCCCTTGATCCAGCACGCTTCTCTTGATGGAATGATCTGCCTGCGAATTTGAATGCTGCCTCTTGTTGGTGGAGCTAGTTGGTGGGAGCGATGGCATCTGGTCGTGCTGGGATTGTAGTTGTTGTTGTTGTTGTTGTTGATTTAGGCTTGACATGACATTTTTCTACAGGAGAGAGTGTGGATAAACAAACGATAGGGGTGGGCAACACTGGGTAGTATTTGGAGAGGGGAGAAAGGAATAAGTATGCAAAATGTGAGTATAGATTGAATGACAGATTTCAGAAAGTCTAAATCAGATGAACTAGGGGTGGTTATGACAAGTTTAGATCAGAAACTGAAAAGAGAAGTCGTCCTTTTGTTTGTTTTATCAGCAGGTTTTTTGGTTCAGAGAAATTTTTCCTGTTCCCGCGAAAATCGCTGGAGAAACTAGTAGATGGTGCTACTGTTATATAACGGAAGCGCTGGAAGTTGGAACTACGGGTTTGGTCATTGTAGGTTGTAAACAGAGGGATTTTGGGGGGGGGGGGGTTTCAAGTACAGGACAGTATGTGGAGTGAAGTAAAAATCCTCAATCCTCGTGAGTCAATAGATCATTGACATCTCATGCTAAATCAAACTCATCAATCGTCTCAACACAAAGCTTCAGACTTTCCAGCAAAGAGTTCACGCCTAATCTCAGCGATCTACTGTCTTTCGCCTGGAATAGTATCTCCAGAACAGTATCTTCCACAACAGAGTAACCCACTGTTAATTCCGTTTCTTTCAATAGTGGATCTGGTGAGAGCGTCTTGATCACTATGTTTGGATGTCTGGCATTCTGAAATGGGATTTTAACAGTTCTTTTGAAGTCTCGCTGGTCAGTATGGTTTGGGCTAAAATTATACGCTGATTAACTTACAATGTATGATCCAAAGACATTTCAAGGTCTGCAATTCTGTACGTCGACTGTGTTTGTCTAATTTTTCTCGTTGTTTTGCAGAGAAAGAATTGGAAAAGAATATTTTGCTCGCTCGGGGATTTCTTATATATCGGCATTTGGCAGCTAGGGAGTATTGGTGCATATCAGTTGCTAAGTAAAGCTGTAATTAGTAAAACTTTTCATCTACATTCAAGGCCTAGTTGAGCTATGTTGTTCACTAGTCTTTCATAAATTTGAGGTGACTTTGTGCATATTTATTTGATGAGGTGATATGCCTTTTGTGTAATGTTGTACCGTCCCTCAAAATCATTTGATCTCATTTTTGTGTCAAAAATGAAGTGGATTTTTCTTCGCTTTTTGAGAAAAGTTTTCTTTGAAGGACTCAGAACCTCTCTAAACATAGCCATAGTTACTGAACCTATCCTCATATCTCTCAAGAACTAAGATCATTGAACTAAGATCATTCAGCAGAATTGCTTCCTATCGCTTCCTGAATACCTCATTGCTATTGCTATCATCCAATCCTATTCTCTACCATCTTCTTGATCATTTAACAAACAATATGAATCAATGTGATTAATATACCAGGCATCATGATTTTCAGACAAGACTCATCACTAACATCATTGAGCACAGCTATCCTAGAGTCCATCAAGGTACTAGACTCAATCCTAGATCCGACTTTCTATCATTACCAGATATTTTTGAACAGCTTACCATCATCGAACAATAATCACAAAGAGGTCCATCATCATTACAATGACATGAAAGATTACCCATTGTTCCAGTTCATTTCTTCTTTGATTTATCTTCTTTTAACACAGGCTGACGATTACTATATTGATAAGTCTTTTGTCGTTGGGAATCCAATGCTATCTGAGCAGGAACTTTACAGGACTAGCCTGTATATAAAAGACCCAGCTTTACTACAAACAACGAAGCAGTTGCTTGAAAATATCCAGTTGGTCAAATCCAAAACCTGCGGTCATGAAGAGATCATCTTGAGAGAGAATTGGCCAAACGAGTCTAAAATCATCAAATTGGTTAGAATCAATCCCAGAATCAATAAGATCTTACCATTGAAAAAGTTGAGCGCCAAAATAACAAAAATATTGAGCAGGTTGGAAAAAACATATGGGAACGACCAGGAGCTGATTGAATTGAATGGCAAATGCTGGAAGTTCGAAGAGTTAATCAGTCATTCTTATGAGGAGGTTAGGGGGTTGTTGACCGATGAACGACACCGAGGAAAGAAACGAGTTTTAGCTGAGTTGAGCCATGACCATCTATCTAGATCAAAGCACTATCAACAAGTCCAGAAGCACGCACAGAGAGACCAGGAAAACCAGAACGTATATAAGAAGCTAAAGAAGTGAACGTTGTATCCTTCTCTATTACAGTTCTTTGTACTTGTAGTTGGGCTCAGTTCGTAGTTAAAGATTGCGGGAGATCACGAAATCATTTTCATCACGAGTTCAGATTATATCACGTGACAATAGCTTCAATCTTGAACGATCTCACTAATAAATAATATGATTGAAACACCAACCTCGCATCATCAATTCAGCACAATTCACGTCTTGCTGCCCAATTTAAGATGGATGTCACCACCGAGTTTAAGGATCTTTTCATTTTCAACAACAAGTTGTACCAATTGCAATACGATGTGACCCAGGTCTCTCGTATCAACTACAAACTCATCAAGTCAGAAGCTGACAAAACGTCTTCAGACACTGTTTCACGTTTAACTTCACTCCCTAGTCATCTGACTGATTCTGATGTTTATGTTATAGATTCGGTGTATTCAGGTGTTGGGAGAGAGAATAAGGATCTGTATGTCTCAACACTACTGCCCATTCTAGAAGATCTTGAAGTCAAACATACTTATATCAAAACAGAGTCTAAACATACAATCACTGATTTTGCCAACGCGATCGATAGATCTAAGAACTACACTATAATGTTGCTAAGCGGGGACACTTCATGGTTTGAGATTGTCAACCCTATTCAACTGAACACACTATCTAGTGGTGTTGGTGGCAAAACGGAGAAAGGTTACGTTAAGATCTCTCCGTTCCCATTAGGCAGTGGTAATGCCTTGAGTTATGGATCTGGTGTGTATGATGAAGTTGATGCAATCAAAAATGTTTTATTTAATGATTATTCCTCAAAACTTCCAGTTTATAAAGTGTCTTTTCCTGAAGGATCTTATGATATCACACATCCTGGGGTAAAAGAGCCAATTAAGGAATTGTTCTTCTTGTGCATTGTTTCAGCAGGAATCCATGCGCAATTAGTATATGAGGCGGAGAAACCTGAGTTAAAACATTTGGGTATTGACAGATTCAAAGTGGCTGTGGGGACTGTTCTGAGAGACAATATTGACTATCAAGGACAAATCTTAGATGCCGAGACCAAAGAGAAATTAATGAACACAACTGATTTCAATTACGTCTTGATATCCGCCGTACCCTTCATTGAAAAAGGTTATCTCATCTCACCCGACTCACAGGTAGGTCTTAATGAGCTTCAAGCCTTGACTTTCAGCAAATTTACTCCTGAAGACATGGGAAAAGCTATGGTTTTGCCATATTCTAAAGGTGCTCATATCAATATTCCAAATGTCAACTATAAGACTTTAAAAAGAACTGGAATTATCTATAAGTTTGGCGATGAACCTGATGAAAGATCAAACATCTGTGTTGACGGTACAATCATTAAGGTTACAAACTCAAAGGATAAAGAACTCAAAATTGAAACATTTAGTGATGATTTCTTTCAGGTTGATGTGGTTGGACTTAAGAGGTGATATCACACCTAGGGGTTGATGTATATATATATATATAAACATCCAATATCACTACCTGGATGAGATTATCAGTAAGAAAGCGAAGTTTCACCTATATTGTAAATTACAGCTTGAAGTTTCAAACCAAAGTTTGCTACAACACTTTATGAAGTTGATGTTAATGACGTTGGTTTATCTCTTCAAGGATTCTTTGAATTTTGAGAAGGACTTTTCCTCAATCTCTAACTCTTCATCAGATGATGAATCAATCATCACTGAGTTCTCCAATGCTTTGGATTTTTCTTTTCTAACTTCTGGTAACGGTGGATTTGGCTCTGATCTGACGTTGGGTTTTTCCATTTTCAAACGTTTGATCATTTTTATGGCTTCAATCTTTTCTTCCTTTCTCCTCAAGATCTGTTCCTCACTTGCACCCAGATCTATCTTCTTCTCCTTTGTGATGTTCCTCAGTTCATTCAATAAACCACTTTTTTCTTCAGATTCGTTGTATGAGAGTAGTCCCCTTTCTGATGGTCTTGAAGTCGGATCGAATCCCAGGTTTGACAAAGTCTCCTTATTGAAAGCAGCAATCAATAAATCTTTTTTGGATTTGATGTCCAAGCTCTCTTTTAATCCATGTGCCTTGATCAACTTCTTACCTTCCCGGAAATTGAGAGACAGCTTCTTCTGTAGTTCAATTTCCTTGATTCTTTGTGCTCTTTCTTTTTGCTTCTTGGCCTTCTCTTTCAATTTGACTGGGTCCTCAAACATATCATGAGCAGCAGTGCTTTGGTTGAAAAAGGCTTTATGGGCACCGTCATTGCTGAAATGTGCCCTTGCTTGGGAGATTCTATCAACCCTAGGTGCTGAACGATCATCCATGATCTGGACTCGCATAGCCTTTGAGTCAGGCTTTCCCAGCATATACATCGTCTGCTTCACACCGTTCTTGACATGAGCATTCAATCTATAACTATTTTGGAATTCCATTCTCTTACCAGCAGTTTTGCTCAGTCTTAGTTCTTTATGGAAATCACAACAACTATCAGTAGACTTGTTAATGAAAGTTCCGCACAGAGTACCATCCTTCTTCATAGAAGGACACTGACCGAAATGTTTGGCTTTCCCAATCTCTAAGATACAATCAAGACTATGACTGATTGAGAAAGCAAACGCTTCAGTTGTAGGTGTTCTTTTGACGAATATTTCTGGATTCAAGATCGCGATCACATCACCAACCCTCAACTTGTTATACTTCTCGACACCTTCTCCAAATATGTAGACATCTGTGGTGTATTTGAAGTCCGTTATTGCAAGAATAACATATCTCCCGCTATTATTTGACGTGACCCGAGGAGAACTTTTGGAGCATAAGATTCCCACACAGCACCAATTAGAATATTTTGGTTCTTGGAACTTTGGAGGAACAATCTTCGCCATTGCTTTGTTTAGTCTTAGAACCTTGATTTCTTTGAAGAACTCCAGAAGTTTTGTATGTTCGATATATCTTTTGGAAAGTTGTTGACCGGATATTGGATCAAATGCATCACAGTCTTCAACGATCACATCAATGTTGGCACCAAATGTATAGACTCTCGATCCCAATAATCTTTGCTTCTGTTGATGTTCTTCTGTTAACTTCTCGCGAGATTGCTCCAGCATATTGACAAAATATGAAGTTGAGCCTCCATCGCCTTGTCTCTTAATTTCGGCTGATTTTAAAGGTTTGGTGACCTGAGGTTTGTCGGGTGATTTCTGTGTTTCTGATTGTGATTTTCTGTTTCCTGACACTCTCTTCATGATATCGGCTGCTACCTTCATTGCCTTATACTCCTCTTCATTGATCTCATTATTCCGATAGAGTCCTGTTAGCTTGTTAGTTCTAGCTATATATTTCGAGAGACAATCCACGTTGAGACTCACGTTCGTGCTCCTCCATTTCTTCATCTGTGAGTGCACCATATTCCTCTTCGCCTTCATCATCATCTATCTCTCGTGGGTCCTGTATATTAGCCATATTCACTGAACAATGCTGCTTTTAAGATACAGAGGTTCCAAATATATAGGCGTTGTCTTGAATTTAGGCCACGCGTAAAAAAATATTACGTAATTTTTCACTACAATTGATTTACTGATAGCAGCATAACGAGAAATATTGTGACTTTACAAATGTCTAGAACAAAATAATTGAGTCTCTTTGAGTCTCTTCATGCCTCACTCTTGCTCTTCTTCTCTGGAGATCCCTCAACATCAGTTTTCTCAGCTGGACGTTTGGTACCAGAGGACTTAACAGCATCGGTGGCTGCAGCATCAGCAGCTTCAAGAGGAGTGGTAGCAACAGCAACAGGAGTAGCAGTAGAAGTGGCAACAGGGGTTTCTTCGGCAGATTTGCTGAAGACAGGTTTAGGCGGTATTTCAAATTTTCTTTCACTAGAACCATTGTTTGGAGTTGCATCAATTTTGACAGGTGATGAATCAGCAGCTGGGTTCCCATTAGGTTTCTTGATTAAAGAGTTTAACTTTACCTCTAGAGCTTGTTTTTCCTTAGTTAACTTGTCAATCTTTCCTTGCAACAACTTTGAACGCATATTTGTTTCACGTAATGTAGCATCACGACCTTCTTTGAATGCTTGAGCTTTCAGTTCTTCATTGACCTTTGTTGTTGATTTTGTGACCTCTTCCAACTTCAACTTACATTCATCCAGACTGTGTTTGAGATCCGCTGTTCTCTTGAGAGTCAAAGCTTCCAGTTTTTGCTGGGATGGTGCACGAATCTTGTTCTTCAAATCCTCCAAGGCTGACTCTTTCTCAGCTTCAAATTCTGCACGAAGCTTGGCTTCTTGGTCCTTCAGAGCTTTCTCAGTGGTATCAGCATCAACACCAGAATCTTGAATAGCATGAGTGTCCGCCTTGGCTTTTTCAAAAGCTGCCTTCTCAAGATCAAGCGATTCTTTACTCTTGATGAGTTCAGATTTTTCCTTTTCGAGTTCCTCCTTAAGTTTGGAAACTTCAGAATCGGGCACGACAACAGCAGATGACTTTGACTCAGACTCAGCTTTCTCCAGTTGAGCCTTCAAGTCAGCAATCTCTTTTTCCAGTGTAGCAATTTTAGCTTTACCTTCAGAGATTTGAGAGTTAGCAGCTTTGAGCTGAGACTCAAACTGTTGAGCTTCCTCCAAATTAGCAGTAATATCCTTGAGGTCTTTCTTCAGAGTCTGTATTTCTTTCTTCAGTGAGTTGTTGGAGGAATTTGACTCAGATGAGGAAGCAGATATTTTAGATTCTAAATCTTTAATTACAACACGAAGCCTAGAGATTTCAGCTTCACTGTCTTCTTTGACTTTTTTGAGCTCAGCTGAGCTTTCATTCAATTGAGATTGAATTTGTTTCTTCTCTTCACCTCTGCGTCTGAGCTTATCCTGTGCCTCTTCTCTCAGCTTGTCTAGTCTTGATGTTAAACTTTCAATTGATGCCTGCATTTCCGTCTTGGTATCCTCGAGCTCCTTCTTTGTGGCATCAACTTCTCTCTTTGCCTCTTCAAGTTCCTTCTTTTGTTTCTCGTGCTCTTCTGGATCAATGCGATCGTATTTGCTCAAAATGTCTTGAGATCTTTGTTTCCAACGATCACGTTCTTCAACAACCAGCTTGATTTCTTGATCTTTGTGCATTATTTCGGCATTAAGTTGAACAATTTGAGTTTCAAGCGGTTGAACCTTCAACTGTGACGACGCTAATTTAGACTCCAACTCTTTAACCTTGGCAACGTTCGAATGCAATTCATTACGTAGAGTTGTGTTGCTCTCTCTCAACAAGTTCAATTGTTGTATCTCATTTAGTAGGTTTTCGTGTTCTTTAGATAGTTTCTCAACATCAACATCATGAGATTGTAGCTTAACCAACTCCACTCTCGCCTGATCTAACTCAGAAGTCACAACTTCTAATTGTTGACGCACACGTTTCAGATCTCTTGAAGCAACATCCAGCTGTGTGTCAGAAATCTCCTTCTCGCGACGCAGCAGACTGATCAATTCTCTCAATTGGGCGTCAGACCCTTCCGCTGCCTCATCGTTAACCAAGGTTTGACCCTCATCCGAGATTTTATTGGACAGATTATCGATTTGGTTATAAAGAATATGGTTCTGAGATGTCAAGTCCTCGACTCTTGATGTGGTAATTCTTAACTCTTCCTCCAAAGTTGACTTCTGGGCTTCCCAACTTTCTTGAGAATTACGAAGCTCGTCTTTAGCGGCCTTCGCCTCCAGTAATGATTGTTGGAGTTGAATCTTGAAGTTATTGGAATCTTCTCTCAATGACGAAACAGCTTTAGAAACCTCGACATGTTTTTGCATTTCTCTCTCATAATTCTTTTGCGCTTCAGAAGCAATGGCAACCTGTTGTTGGTAGGAATCTTCAAGCATAGAAATTTTAGCATCATTATCTGCTTTAGCTCTAGAAGCTTGTTCAAGTTGAGCGCCAAGGGATTCAATTTCACGTCTCGCCAAGTCGGCTTGTTTTTTGGCCTCCTCTCTCGAAGTAGCTAACTCGTTATTGAATGATTCGATCTGTTCCTTCAGCATAGAAATTGTTTGGTCAAGTGATTTCTTCTCCGATTCTAGGTTAGAAATGTCGTTAGCTGTGTTTTCTTTATAGCGGTCAAATGAAATGTTGATGCTACTCAATGACTCCTCAGCAGATGCAGCAATTGATCTGAATCTCTCTGCAGTGTTGTTGGCTTCTTCTAACTCCACTTTTGCTTCCTCCAACTCTGTTCTTAGCCTGATAGACTCGGTAACCAGTGCTGACTGAGAACCTGCTGATGCAGCTATATTTTGATAGTCACTTAAACGAGACTCAGAGAGTGAGAGTTTCTCTGATAGTGATTGAACTTTTACCTCAAGAGACTCACAAGTGGCTCTCTTAACAATCAGCTCCTCTCTTGTAGTGCTCAACTCCACTCTTAGAGAGTCAATTCTGGTCTGATAAGCATGTGAATCATTTTCTTTTTTCGTAAGGACATCTTTCAGCTCATCGGATGAGACAGCCAGTTTTTCTCTGAGAGTGGATAATTCTTTCTCCAAAGATTCTGTTTGCACAACAAGACGTTTCTGTGATTCACCTGAGTTCGATTGACGTTCCTTCTCTAGAAGTTGCACATTCATCAATAAAGCATTCAGCTTCGCCTTTTCTTCTATTAATGAAGCGTTTTCCTCAGTCAACCTTTTCTCGATACTCTTCCATATCTGTTTCTCAGCTTTCAAATTAGAAGTTTCTGAGCGTAAACTTTCGATCAACGTATTGCTTTGTAGTAATTCTTCAGCAACCATTTGTGTTCTCATGTCTTGTTTGGCATTATTCTCCTGCAAGAATTGTGTTCTCTTGCGGAGTTCATCAGTTTCAGACTTCATCATCTTTATATTTTCTTGAAGTGAATTGTATCTCTCTTGTACTAGCGTAGAGGACGACTTCTCCCTTGCAAGGTTCACAGCCAGGTCAGATTTTTCCCTAGATAACGAGTCAACTTGTTTATTGAGCATCTGAATAGTGGTATTAGACTCAACCTTGAATTGATCGAAATGACTTTGTAGGGATGAAAGTTCATTTTGAGCATCTTCATACTTTCTCATGACCTCCACAACTTCATCGCTAGCAGCAGCTCTACTCAATTCACCAGTCAAGATATTATCCGATCCCTTATTTGCTAACATGGATCTGAACATATCACGCTCTCTCGTAACGGAATTCAATTTGGTTTCGATTGACTTAATTTCATCAGTCAAGGTCAATATGGCCTCTTTTGCTTCACTAACAGCAGCACTCTCCAAATCTTCTAGCCTAGATCTTGAATGTTGTTCTTGTTTCTCCAACTTCTGGCCTAATTCTCTTGTGATTCTGAGCAGTTCTTCATTTTTCTTCTGTAATTCAACAACATTCTGAAAAACAACCAATCTATCAGAGATCAGTTGATCAGTATCCGATTCATTCAGAACTTTGTCACCATTAGCAATTCTATCCAGCGCATGTTTTTCTGCAGGTGTTAGTGGACCATTAGAGTCGCCACGAATCGTGATTTGGACTAACAATGTTTGAACTTGACGAGCAAGATCAACTCTTTGTTTATTCAATGAGCCTATCTGGGATTGGGCTTCTTGGAGATTGATAGACAAGTCTCCCTTCGATTTTTCAAGCTCTTCTTTCTCTTTGACCGTATTCTCCAAAATCACTGATAAGTGTGTCAGTTCCTTTTCCAAAATTGTTGCCCTTTCCTTCGTAGCGTTGATCAACGGTGCCTTTCTCTCAAGCTCTGAAACAAAAGAGTCGATTTGATGTTGCATTCTTTCTTTAGCACGACGTTCTTGAACAAGTTGCCTCTTAACTAAAGTGAAGTCAGAGTATAGTTGACTTAGTGAAATACCATGATTAATTGCAGTAACAGAGGCCTCAGTGGATGGGGAAAGAGTACTGAAGAGCGAGGAGTTAGCTGAAGGGGTTGACCTTGAGAGTTCATCAACAGTTTGTTCAAGCTGTTGAATCTTCGCTTCGCTTTGCTCCAACTTTTCCTTATAGCTGTCAAGGGTTGTTTGCAGACCAGCTGATCCATGAGCAACTTCGGAACGAGCTATAGTGAGTTGAGCTTCCAGTTGTTTAGTTTTGGCTTTCAAATCACTGTTGGATTGTTTGAGAAGAGTGGTCAAGCGATCTTTAACAGAAATCTCGTTGAAAAACTCTTCCTGATTTAAAGCCTTTTCATCTGTCAACTTCTTCACTTCTAGCAACGAGTTCTCCAATTTAGCTGAAACATTCTCAAATCTTGAATTTAACTCATCATTTCTTGATCTCAATGCATTCAATTCCTCTGTGTTGGCATCAAAAGCGTACTGTAGGGTCGAGAACTCAGCTGATTTCTGTCTTCTATACTCCGAAAACTCGACGTTGATTGTCTTCAGCTCACTGTTGAGCCAATCATTATTGGACTTGAGAAGGTCAATCTGGGGTTCTAGTGACTGTACCTTGAGCCTCAATTGAACAACATTTGAGTTGGCAGTTTGGTTTGAGGTTTCAAGTTCAATCAATTGTTTTCTTAGCTTACTGTTCGAAACTTGAATGTCATTATACTCTGTCTTCAGTAACTCTATTTCAGCATTCTTCTTCTCTAATAGCTCAACTGTTTTCCTTTTCTCAGCCTGGACTTCATCCAGCTTTGACTGATTACTTTCGTCGATAGAACTTTTGGATTTCAGTTGTGCTTCCAATCTCGATAGTTTGTTTCTCAACTCAAATGTTGAAGTTTCTAATGAGGCTGACTTCTCTTTCAATTCAGAATTCTCTCGTTGTGCCTTCTTCAGTTGGCCTTTGACCAAATCAGCACGTTTATTCCCGAGATGCGTAGCTTGTTCTAGATTGACCTCCAAAACCAGTTTGTCAGATTTCAGAGCAGCTATATCATTGATTCGTGTCTGTATTTTCTGCAGGATTTCTGGGTCCATTGACTTGATGGAGTCTGTATCAGTTGTTAGAAATGATGAAATAGAATCAAAATCAATATCGGATGGCTCAGACTTCTCCTGGAGGACTGAACTTTGAACTTCGTTGGTAACAGATGGTTGAGGGGAGCTATCTTTAGCAACGTTGAACGTATGTTTGTCTGATTCCGAAACTTGTACTTCTTCTTCTTCTCCTTTTTCTTCTAACTCTTTCTTTTTTATTTCTTTTTCTTCTCCTTCAGCAACAGACTCATTGCTTTCAGAATCACTAGATACATTGTTATCATCTGGAGCGTCAGCTATCACTTGATCATTTACAGAATGATCAGAAGTCTGAGTCTCGGATAATTCACCGCCAGCACCTGCAGAAGCTAACAATGCGTCGGAGTTGAAGTTTCCTATATCAGTCTCTTCTTCTTCGTTCGATGACATGCTATTGTTGATTTATATAATGGATCTATGAATGATCGTTTATCAATCGAAGTGCAGCAGATAGATGTAGGCAATGGGTAATAGGAATAAAACAATTCTTGGGAACAGCCAATCAATGACAGCGAAAAGATGAGCGAAAAAATCTGACGACCCAGCTAATTGTATTAGGAACTGAGATGGCTCTTGATGTTTCTTGGTCAACTTGTACCAGCACTCTGTTTTTGTTTCCATCACCAATTCGGAAATTGTTAGTGTGGTCCAACCATTGTGAGGTTAATCTGCCCTATGATTCGCGGATTAATATCACGTGGTTAATATAAGGGCTTAATCCGTGGTGCTAGCTACACCCTAACACCCATTAATCCGAGATTTTGGGTTATATTGTTGCCCCTTCCTGAAAAGTGATAGAAAGCGGTACGAGCCGCAGCACTCCATTACCAATGGCGGTGGACTCTTTCGCGAATGGTGCGCGTTTACGCGAATTCTTGGTTGGACTCTGTCTAGCTTTGAAAAACTAACAAAACTTTTAATTCAATTCACACCAACAATCAACCATAAACTCTTAACGTCAATTACACCAAAATGCAAATGTAAGTGAAGGAACACCATACAATCAAGAGAATACTCAGAGGTACTATATGTTAGTGAAAGCTGTTCGAATAAACCTCCTTGAAAGAATCTTCACACTTCTCAAACAATCAATCATATATCAAGACCCAGTAATCATGGTGAAGCCACTCCACTACTGTTTTTGCCAATATTATCCAATACCAGTACCATCTCCCAAATGAGAAAGATTTAAGAAGAACAAGTTCAGTCAACGAGGTGTTTTGTGGCTGATTTCTCAAGCAGACTCCAACATATAGACTTTTTCAAACTCTATCCTTTTTATGGGTTCAAAGATACTAACATACTATTTTAGTTTCGTTAAAACTTTAACAGGTAAAACCATTACCTTGGAAGTTGAGTCCTCTGACACTATTGATAATGTCAAGTCCAAAATCCAAGACAAAGAAGGTATCCCACCTGATCAACAACGTTTGATCTTTGCTGGTAAACAATTGGAAGATGGTAGAACTCTATCTGACTACAACATTCAAAAAGAATCTACTTTACATTTGGTTTTGAGATTAAGAGGTGGTATCATTGAACCATCCTTAAAAGCTTTAGCTTCCAAATACAACTGTGAAAAATCCATCTGTCGTAAATGTTACGCCAGATTACCACCAAGAGCTACCAACTGTCGTAAGAGAAAATGTGGTCACACCAATCAATTACGTCCAAAAAAGAAACTTAAATAGTCGGTTTCGCCCCCTTTTGCTTCATTTTGCTGGTTTATTTCAGATATATATAATGTTACTATAAAACGGTGTGGGTTCCTAGTTTTTGTTCTTTTTTAGTTCAATCAACTTGAAATGACCAAAATTTTATTTTGTACAAGAACAATGTGCTGTAGTAAAACTTACTCGAAGGAAGTTGGGTAACCAGTGGTTGGGAATATTTATTCCTAATCGACAGGGATTCTCCTACAATCAATAAACGTCACAATCTGTTACTATCTCAGACTATATAACGTCTAATTTCGTCTCTGGCTTGACAATCTTTAACAAGCATCAGTGTCACTTAATGGAACCACTTTTAGAGTTTTGTCCAAGATTCCCATTGACGCTATTAAACTCCTCACTTACTGGAGTAGTTGCTAACTCTCGCAGAACCACAGGACAAAATTCCACCAAAATCTGCCTCAATTGAGTTCTTCTAATAGGTTTTGATAAAAATCCTATCATACCTGCTTCCAAACATTCTTTAACATTACTTTCATCTGTGAAAGCTGTCAAAGCAACGATTGGACCTTTATATCCTAGTGATCTTATGTTTTTGGTGGCCTGTAGACCATCACACTTCGGCATTTGAACATCCATGAAGATAATGTCATATTCTTTGGACGTCTGAGAACTAGTGGAGACAACATGCTCGAGGGCATCTTCACCGTCAACGGCAATTTCAATATCTGCAAATCCCTCCAAGTTCAACATTCTCTTGATTACCTCCTGATTAACACGGTTATCTTCAGCAACTAGAATTTTTAAACTCTGCGATGGATAGAAAGCTTGTGAGTTGGATTCAAAATTAAATGAGTAGACCGAAGATGATTTGGCAGTTCCTGTTGATTGTAAGATTGGCCGATCAAAATAATCGTGGCTTGGATCTTGACTGCAGCCGCTAAAACTTCGTCCAGTTTCATTTGAAGTGTCCATACTTTCATACTCCTTCTCAGGTTCAATAATCTTAACTTTTCTTGTCTTCTTGCTATTATCATTGAACTCATCGTCATAGAAGCCTTCATCATTGTCACCAATAACGATTTCTTTAGTTTGGACCAATGGAACTCTGAATGTGAATTTTGAACCAACACCAACAGTACTTTCCAACTCAATGACACCATTCATCATGCTTGCCAGTTGAGAACAGATGGACAAACCTAGACCAGTACCACCGTATTGTCTTGATAATTTCTGATCACCTTGAACAAAGGGTTCAAACACAGATTTATGTAATTTTGGGTCAATACCAGGCCCAGTATCTTCCACAACAAACTCAAATACCCATGTCTTCTCTGGAGCCAGATTGATGAAAGTTCTTGGTTGGTTCTTGGTACCTTCTTCTGAATCCTCGAATGGTTCTTTGGCTTTGAATTGCTTAGTGAAAACATTCTCATCGTAGGACGAGGTTGAAACAGTAACGATAGATTTATGGTCTAACTCATCATCCTCCTCGTCTAGACCTTTTTCATTAGAGTCTTCCGAGTTCGAGGTCGTTGTATAATCTGTTGAATTTGAGACAGATGAATCTGGGTCACCTTTCTCTGTTATCTGTTGCATTTTACCGGGAATTTGAATTGCTCTCACTGAAGGAGTGGATCCTTTCACGTAGACTTTCTCATGATTATCTTTTGCACTCTTAACAGAATCGTATTCTCCAATTCGAGTTATCGTAACAGTAACAGTCCCATCAACAGGCGTAAATTTCAGTGAGTTACTGACCAAGTTCATAACAACTTGGATAATCCTATTGGAGTCACCGAAAAGAATCATTTTCCTGATATCATCTGGCCGTAGTCTAATGATTAGATTAACATTTTGATCCTTCGCCAGTTTTCCAAAGATGGACTTTATTTGTAAAGCAACTTCTAGTGCTGTGAAGTTGGAGTTTTCCAATTTTGACCTCTTCAAGGAGTTCTTTGAAAATGTCAACAGTTCAGTCAGGATATGCAACAAAAGTTCACCAGATCTGAAAATCAACTTTAACGACTCTTGAATTTTTGTCGGATCATTTTCAGCCATTGCAATAGCAGTCATACCCATTATACCATTCAGCGGAGTTCTAAGTTCATGAGATATGTTAGCAATGAAAACAGTCTTGGCCTCATTTGCAGCTTCAGCTTGAATTTTAGCAGCTTCAAGTTGTTTCGTTCTTGCCTTGACACGTTCTTCCAACTTGGAGTATTGGATATCTAGTTCTTCGGCCATAACATTGAATGTCTCCGTAAGTTTAGATAACTCATCGTGGAAAAATCTTGAATATGGGGGAACTCTTGCATCACTTATAAATGTTTGATGATGTGAATGACCTTCGGTACCACCACCTGAGAAAATAGAGCCGAATTCGTATCTGTTGGGGCTTGAAGGGTTATTGCTATCAGCACTAGTTTGAGCATTGAACCCTTCATTACCTTGATGCATCCCACTACTCACACTTCCCCTGCCTGAACTGATACCAGAACCAGGTTCTCCTTTTTTTTTACTATGATTTGGGTAATGATTAGTCTGTAGACCTCTCCCTCTTGCTATCATTTCTGTCGCTTGCTGCAATCTCAGAATGGGCTGTACAGCCCAATGAGCTAGTGGAAATGTAATAATACCCATGAAAACAGCAGTACCAAACACAACCCCAACGATGATTTTAGTCAAACGATTTGAAGGAGCTAAAAAGCTTCCCTTCGGTTGTTCAACAACAGCAGCCCACTCTGTTAGATTGAAACTAACTGGGCTATAGCCTGCAGCCACATTACGTCCAATTTCGTCCTTAGTCGACACCGAACTCCCAGTTTTACGCAATCTTAAAGATTGATCAGCAATGAAGTTGTCAGGAACAGAGTACACCTTATCCACGTAAGATACTCCTAAGTCAATTGGCGGTATAACAAAGCCGTAAGTCATGTTAGTATCATCAGTATTGTCATGATCATCATCAAAGCCATCTATAGCTTTGAGTAGCACCACTGAACTCCCACTTAAAGCAGTATCATTCATGATTGAAAGAATAGCCTGTGCTGACATTATAGTCGTTACATAGCCGACCAATGTAGAATTAACAAGAATCGAGCCTGAACTATAGACAGGTAAAGTGAATGACATAACGTAGGAAGTTCCAAAGTCTGATGTGTCATTGAGAACAGGTCCAGTCAGCATACCATCGGTGTCTAAATCATCAGATAATTTAGGATTTGAAAGTTCCAATGGGAAGAGTTCTGTCAATGCATTCTCGTCCACGTAGGAAGAGGACCAGTTGGTAAGCGAGGTAACCACTTTGTTGAATTTCGTATCATATAGTCTCACATTGGTAAATGTAGTAGATGACCCTATAAATTGTTCAATAGCATCCTCAGCATCGGACCAGTTTGATTCTGATGTATTCCCTGCTCTGTATGATAGCAGAGATTCTTGTATGGAGTCCCTTTCAGTAAGCCATAGTGCCTGATAATGTAAATAGTTGAGGTTTTGCTGTACTTGAGAGGCCTTCATTTGAGCAACAACTTGTAATCTATTAGCACATAGGGATTTATAGTTTGTAGTGAAGTATACCCCCGTTATAATTGCCAATATCATAAGGGAGAATAGAGTTACAAGCATCACCAGCCCTATGAGCTGTTGCCTTAGTCCCACCTTGAAAACTTTCATTCTCATATTAAGTGTTTTAGATCTGGATCTGATGATGATATTATCACGGCTGGCATAAGATCCAAGCGTTAAAAAAAGGAAGCCTATTAGGGTGATGCTCTAGGAATGTAATATGTGTTGTTAGGGGGTAGAGTGGGTATAGTGTGGTGGTGTTTAAGGTTGTAAATATTATGTACCAGAAGGGATGATATGCAAATTATTAGTCTTTTTATTTATTTCTTGTTTCTTACTTAACTACTTCTTGTGTTTTTTTTTTATTTTGGAATATCGCACTTCTGCACGCTGCAGCTATTTGTCGTTCGAGGGTTGCCTCCCAGGCTCGGGCTGCCCTCCTCGAACCTCCCCGGCTCCCCTCCTCCCCCCTAGTGGAACAAAAAAAATAGCGGTTCTTGACTTCTTGGGCGCTGCAGACCAGCCTAGCGATTCCGCAGCCCAGTCCCACTATGGAAGAGGATAGGAGGTAGGGAGTTAAACAAGCAGGGATTATTTCTAAAGACAGGGGTTCCATATTACGTCATTTTAAAGAACTCTGGTTTCCCAATAAATGTGTCTGTATCAACTTTGTAACTGTTGAACCAATAACAATTACAATATTAATAGAGTATGCATTGTAAAGGGAAGCTCAAATATATTTAAAGAGAACAAGCCACAAAAAGTGGGAAGTCCCAGCTATAGAGTAAGCAACTGTGTAAGTCTGACATTGATAGTTAAAAATAGTAAGTGATGGGTCATGTGATTTGAACCGGACTTGAACCGGAATAGACACATAATAGAGACTTGAGAGCATTTTTAACTTCAAGGCCAATGGGATCTGATGGGCTGGAGGCTGGAAAGTCTCGGCGGGGTGCTCCTTACAAGTTCACCCAGAAGGGTCAGCACTGAGCAAACAAAGGTTTGACTATAATTCAGGTCGGGGAATGCTGCACACAATTTCCCACTTTTATTTCCCAGTTCGGCAAGCACTATTAGAATTGGCAATCGTAGTGAGGTTTGGTGTCATTAAAAAAATAACATCGCGCAGCTTATCTGCCACCACTAAATTGATAGCACTTACCTTTCTTCAGTAAACTTCTTCTCTTCTTCTTGTTTTACAACTATTAATAATCAATATTCAATCCACACACAAACCAGTCGTCGTTATACCAAGGAAATATATCTGAAAGCTGGGAAAAAATCGATATTGAGTAGCAGTAATTCCAGGAAGTCGCTGTTCGATCTGTCCTTATCGTACATTTTGTCAGACACCCTCAACTCATCACCAGTTGATACATCTTTACAACTAATTATTCGACTCGCCAAATAATACAGCAGCAAACTCAGCACAGCGGCTCCCTCAGAACATGTCTTTGATGCACCAGCCTTTGCCTAATAGATCGGGCTTCCACACCCCAGAGCCCCTGTCTGAATCGGCGCCTTCAAGAATCCAACTCCCACCGCATCACTCGATCATGGAGGTGTTGAACCAGGCGTCCATTACTGATGTTGAACTACAAGCTTCAAGCACAGATTGTCATGATATGAAAAACAACAACATGGCCTTTTCTACCGCCTCGTGGCAATCTATAGGGGAGATTCTCAGTTCAAGACCTACAAGCTCTGTGTTGTCTAGTGATGATACAGACGATGATTGTTCAAATGACCAAGCAACTCATGCTATGGTTCCTGCTATTGTCAAAATCACCGAAAACATCAGCCTTAGAGGTTCGAATAAGGAAAAGGACTCTTCCACTACCACTATTGAATTGAATGATGATGACAGAACTATTGAAATTGACATGAATCAAGGTTTTGAGTCTTCTATCTCCGGTCGTTCTGCTTTTGTTATGCCAGAGTTTCTGAAACGGAAAGAGACCACATCAGCTGTCCGACGTACAGCAAACTCATATACTTACAAGATACTGATAATAGGGAGTAAGAAGAACAGTTTCTTCAAGTTGCTAGATGATCAGCTACGTTCACGGTTCACTCTTGATGCCAATGATTCATATAATATCGTTTTGGTTATCTTTGATGGTTTGGTCAAGATTGGTAACATATTGAACTTCATCAAGCATGGGGATGGTTTGATTCGGGATAAGCTTTTCATTCCAATCTTTCGAAACATCAACCTTAAGATCATTGATAGAATCTTGAGGATGTACAATATTGAGCTACTTTGTTCGCCAATCCACTATGACAATAAAGTGCAACTTCAACATCTATTAGAGTTTTTAAATGAAGGCTCAGTATTACAAAGGTCAAACATGATTTCCGAATCCCAACATCAATATGAGCTGGCAGCATCTGAAAACTCTATTGACATTCAATCATTACATGCAGAGGATTACCAGCTAGTAAGAGTCGGTCAAAATGAGGATGTTGCAGAGGATTTCGATTTTGATGGTATTAATGGCTATTCCAATACCCTGACCCCTTTCACTCGCCAGGGCTCCAAGAGTGTCATAATCAAACATCGTGTAATTGATCAATATGGAGTTTCAAATTCAAGCTTAGTTGATAGCACTCAGCTGAATTCATCAAAGAAGTTGAGAGCAAAGAAATCCAAAAGAAGGAAATACCTTCTACTATCGGTTAGTGCATTGAGTTTAGGAATTGGTATTGGTATTGCGTCAGCATACACAATAACTCTGTTTTCAAAAAAGTACACACCCCCGGTTCCAAGACCACAAAAGATCGAGGTGACAGGATTGGAGAAGCTGAACCATGTCTCCACTGTGACCCTCCGTGGTGTGAAGTTAACAGTTTCAGCTCTAAAGAAAAATGTACTGGATGCTAAAAACAGTGTTGAAGATGTGTCAAGATTTTTATGGTATGAAATGAGATCCGCTATAGTGAATGTTGCTACCATATGGGATCAATGGATAGTGAGTACTGGTGGGAGTTATCCAAACGTATTGTTATTGAACTCCTAAGGTTCTAATAGTACTTGCTTAAATGCAATGAACATTGAGTGACTGGGGAGTAAGGAAGATACCAGATGTTTCTTTTTTGAGTGGGAGAACGGGCCACTTCACGAACGGGATGTGTGGAGATGGTTTATGGGTTGTTGTTTGCATACAAGGTAATGGTGCTTTCAAAAGTCCTATTGATTTGGGAAAGTTTCGAAATAGATTAGAAGTGAAATTATAGCTGTTTTATGGGCTGGGATGGATTAAGGTAGGATTTCAAACTGTGAACAGTGCAGGGCTCTGTATTGAACAGTTTTGGTGGTTTTGTGGTTTTATCATCGGTTTTTTTATATAATAAATTCTCTATGGTTTCTAATATCATGTCTGATGTGAAATTTTCTACGTAGTATGATAGAACATAGTGTGCAATTGTCAAAACATAATAAAACTGCTATTGGTGAGCATGATTCCTGCAAGCGGTTCGTTGTGACACCCTTCAGCAACTTTTGGCATTTACTTTTCCAACCATGTAATGGAATCTCCAACCAACATCCAACTTTCCTAATTTTGCTTCAATAAACTTCAACTTATCTTCATCCTTATTGATTTCTTTGTTCAATGTTTCATTAGAATCAACAGTCACACTAACACTTTTACCCTCAACATCACCGAATACTTTCAATAAACCTGTCCAGTCCCAGTTAGGACATCCATCATTGTAATTTCTATTCTCGCCCATGATGATTCTCTCTACTCCATAGCCTTGGTTGTTAAGTAGTAGAATCGTTGGAGTGATACCATAGCGAACATAACTTGCAAGCTCTTGAATGGTCATCTGTGCAGAACCATCACCTTCGATAAGAAGCACACGACTTTTCAGACCGGAATCTCTGATTGCCAATGATGCACCTAATGTAGCAGGTAATGCATATCCAATTGAGCCATAGAAGTTTTGATTAATCATTTGGGTACCTTTGGGGAAAGAGACATCAGGTAGTGAGAATAAAAATGAACATAATTCACAGACGAGAATATCGTTCGGTTTCAAATAATTTTCGATTATTGAAATCATTGAGTCTTGTGTTATTTGAGAGGATGGTTTGAAAGATTGACTTGGTTTCGATTCAGCTTCTGACGATTCAAGATTTATCTGAGTTTTCAATTTTGATGGAACATAATTTCTTAATATCGAGTCAAAAATGACATACCCATTGACCCCATCATCACTTGTGTAATAAACCCCATCGATCTGAACAAAATCTTTACCAATCTCAATGACATCCTTAACAAAGTCATTTGCTTTTGTACCCTTGTAGTTGTTGCTTTCATTGAAATTATAACCCAAGTGTAAGATCAAGTCAAATTGCTTCATGATATCGAGGGTATGAGCAGTAGATATATCACCATTGAAAACACCATGATAGTGGTGTTTATCTGTTTCATCAATGATTGATTTACCCATAACTGTTGTGAATTTATGGATTGAGTTGAGATTCAAAAACTCATTCAGCTCATTTGCAACATTTTTGAAGAAAGAATCACAGAGAACTGCGAATGTCTTTGAGTATAATTTAGCAAGGATCTTATCGACAATTTTTCTGGTTTGACTTGGATTTTGGTCAATATATCTCAAGCTCAAGGGTTTCAATTTATTTATAGGCATCAAAACATCTGCCAAATCGACAGGTAAGAAAATGTAACCTGGTTTTGACTCCTTGTAGATAGTTTCAATAACATTGTCAATCTTTCCCTGTAAGAAAGGTAGTTCATCATGGGACAAGCTCTCTGTGATGATTGAAAAAGGCTCAACAATCTTCTCGTAAATATAATGATCTGATTGTACTTTCCAGGTGTTCTTTTGAGGGATCAGATGATGAACGTTAATGTTTCTCATCTCTTTTTGTTTCGAAGACGAAGTACCAACAATTGACAAAACTGGACTATTCTCTGCAAAGGCACCACTAATTGCATTCAAAGCACTTAGTTCGCCAACACCATAAGTAGTAACAACCACACCCAGCTTGTTGATCCGAGCGTACCCGTCAGCAGAATAACCAGCATTCAACTCATTGCAACAACCGATCCAGTTCAGCCCAGGAACATCATAAAGGTGCTCCAAGAGAGGCAAATTGAAGTCTCCAGGGACGCCGAAGATTGACTTTGTAGATTTGATTTGAGAAATACGTTGGAAGATATATTTCCCAACAGGGATGTAGTGCGATTCATGAGACACTGTCATTTTTCTTGACTTTGTATTGAAACAGACAATATAAAGAGCACTGGGAAAGAACACCTCCAAAAACTAACAGGAAACAGTGGATTTATATAGAGATCTGATGTCAATTGAACGGCATCATTCTGAATATATCTTTGCAGTATTCCATGACCATCATAGACGTTGTCGCAATCGAAGCTTAAACGGAATCACACGGATCTTGAAGGTTCTTGAAGGTTCTTGAAGGCAAAGGTTATTGAAGGCTTCCATCGGTTATTGAAAGAATAACAAATGATTATATAAGCAGAATTAATTATGTAATCAAATGTTAAGATTTCGCCGAGATTCCGAACAGTAAATACGAAATTCCGAGAAATTTATGCTCAAAAAGCGTGGGGAATCAGGACTAGTAATCGATTATCAGTGCTTAAATTTAGATAAAAATGTATTGAAACCTACTCTTTTATGGGCGGAAGGATCATATTGCTTGAGATATTTTGAAAACGCCCGCTAGCTAAATACGAGAATATGATCTAATTATAATTGAATATCATTCTTGGAAATATCAAAAATCAGCAGTCTCAAAATCAACTCTTAGAAAACTCAAGTGTTCACTATGTTCAAAATGATTTTGGAAAAACTTCGAATTCTATGAATCTATAGAGAGAAATATATTATTTGAGTCTGATATAACCACCATAATACCTCAGTATCTCGATATTACCTTCTAAATGTTTCTGTGATCCCACTACGACTTTCTATTCATTTACTCCGATGGTGTTCTGATGTTTTATGCAGTCCCCCTTTCTCAGACCGTTGACGTAGTAAAGATTTATGACGTCTTACTTTTTGCGTCCCGTTTATGAGTAGCAGGTTTTGATTTGTGAAATGCTGAAATAGAAAGACATATTTTGATACTGAGACTTTCGAAAATACATACGTCTGGAGGTAAAGTTTTGAGTATAATCCTAGACATATTTTGAATATGTCACTTGGTTTACTGGTTTTGAGAGGAAGAGTGGGACGGGCGTGGGGCGTAAAACTAAAATAGAAAAAGAACGTTTTCTGCAAATTTCCACCGGGCTTAAATCCGGGGTACATTTCCAGTCATTTCATATCAATGACCCTTTTCATGATCAGAGCATTTTTTCAGAGAAAATTATAAAAAGGAAGAATCATCCTAAAGTTTTGAAGTTTTGATCATTCTTTGATATTCCTCATCTAACAAAATAACAGATACCACGCAGATAACTACACAAAGACAAATCACAATGCAATTCCTAGTTCTTTCTTCCGAAGTCAACCAACCATTTGTTATTCCAAACGTCTCACCAATTACAACCTCAAGTTTGCCAATCCCATCATCGGTTGTCAACACTCCAGTGACTCAAACGCTTTTGTAATCTGCTAATGATTTTTGGGACCATAATGCGGGTGCTACGGTGATTAAACAGACCCCCTGGTTGTGGGTATGATTTTTGGTGCTTAATGATTTATCTTCTGGGGAAGGTTTATAGATATTTGGTGTTTTTCTTGGTGTTTGTGTTTTTATACTATGCTGTAATGATTATTTGAAAGTAATACTACAGTGTCTTTTTGAATTTATAAGGTTGTAGTCATATATATCACTGTAACTTTTCCTTTTCATCAGTTTCTTGAAGTGATTGAACAGTGAATGAAAGGCTGGGTTTTTATTCTTCCTAAAAGATTGGATAGAATTCATTGTATTTTTTACCATAATAGTAAGTTCCACCTAAACCCAAAATGGTCAATAAGATTGGAACTGGTTTCTGGAATTTGGTTGGGAAGGATCTCGCTAGACCAGCTGCCAACAATAAGGAAGACGAACCCAATGCTAATTCCAAACCATAATCTGCATTTTTGTGTAACAAATACCCAGCAGTGGCATATGCAGCAGAGAAGGTGACACCAGCAATAAGAGATGGTAAAGACTTCTTCTTACTAGGAGAACATGGATTTGTTAGTACTAACACTCTAAACAATGGAATGATTTTAACTTACATATAACCCATAGTACCACCAACTAAACAAAGAGCGGAAAGACTCCAACTTGGATGATCCTGAAACAAACATCGTTAGTGGAAAGCACTAAATTGATGATACTTGATGATCATACTAACCATTTTGAACGATTGTAATTTGTAGTATAGTAAATGACTTGTAACCGCCCTTGGAAGTTGATAGCATCGGGAAAGAACATTTGATGTCGATTTACCAAATTATCGGGCCATCAACATCCGGGTAACTGAATATATTACTAATCAAAGCACACCCCATTCGATTCTGGACAGTGTCGTTTATTTTATATAATTTTCTTTTCATTTCTGCCTCCGGGGACCTACTTTTTGAGGCACCAGTATTATGGACGAACGTCTTTGAAAATTGCAGATCTCCTTGTCAGAAATAACTTCAGTTGATTTCTATCATCTTGAACACAAAATAGTGTAAGCGGTACTTATCAGCAAACAATTCACCATCCATAAACCATGTCACAATCACCAATATATCCCGAGTCTTCAGCAAACACCAATATCAAAAGAAAACCAAACCAACAGGTTCAACAGAAACTACTGTTACTCAAATTGAAAAGAATAGATGAGCTGAACAAAAAACTGAAACAATCACTGGCAAGAGATAGAATGTATGCTTCAAATGCCTCTTATTCAATAATAAACTATGTCTCAAATGAAAAAGATTATGTACTTCCAGAGCTATGGGGATACATGAAACCAGGTGAAAATCCACTTAGAGTCAATACCAAATTTAAACAATCCTCAAGCGGAGGTGAAGCAGAAGGTGGATGTTGTACAATCATGTAAATCAGGACTAATCAAGATTCACATTATCTTTCATCAAGAATCAACCGTGTTGCTTCCCTTCTTTTTGTAAATCAAATTGAAGATGGGTCTTGGTGTCGTCCTCCAGCAACTCATCTGATCCACAACCACAATCATAGTCCTCCAGTATATTTGAACAGTCATATATTGGCTTATTCAATCTTTCATTAACTTTGTTATGGATATGACACCCCCAAACAGCTGCAATCTGTCTCGAGTTTAATTGAGGTGGATATTTTTCCAGTAGTTTGGCAAAATGCCTGGCACAATCACCACACGGGTAAACTTTTGCAAAGAGTTGAATATATTGATTCAATGTTGCTTTTTCTTGTAGATTTGGCTCGTCTGGATATCTGGCTAAGATTGTATGAAATAGTTTCCATGCAGCGTTACCAAGCTCAGCTTTAAGGGTCTCATTTGCCATTTTGGGCATGAATGGGGTTTCCACTATGACTTCATCAGCTGTATCTACTATACTCTTCTGACCAGACACAACATGAATGGTAGGTTTATCCGTGATTGCTGTGACTTCCAATGGTTTTGGATCCTCAAGTTCAGATGTAGACGTAATGAAGAAGTATAACAAAAAGATGGTTGCAACTGAGAAAATCAGTGAGAACAAAGGCTTTTTCAGTAACCTAGCCATTCTGAAAACAATGGTGCTGTCTAAAATTGACGATTCTGCACAAAAAGAGGACAAAAAGAATAGGGTACTTTTCCTCGAGTTGTTAATTATTAACGCTTTTAAGCGTGATGATTTAAATCTGTAAATAAGAAAAATTCGCGACATTTTTAGCATGCGCGCGCATCAAACAAAATCTCTCTCTTCTTTTCACACCTCTTTGACAAGTAGCTCATCATAGTGAGCCAGAATACTTTACTTAAACGATCACAATGGCCGATGGTAATTCCGTTCCTCCTGCAAAAGATGAAAATAACTTCACTGTCCCTTTTAACCCTGTGAAGAACGGCATTCAGACGCTCCAGATCAACAAGGCCAGAGAGATGTTCCAATCAACCATAAGTTCAAGATTCCCAACTCAAACGAGCAACTCTCCTTCACCTTCAAGAAACTCAACTTCAACTACTGCTACAATCAATAATGCTTCCACATCCATTTCAATACCTGCCAAGAACCATGATATCAAAGAATGCAAAAACCCTCAATGTGCCCATTGTGGCAGTGTCATAATACCTGCTCCTAAAGCTACCTTTCCAATAATGGAAACCCCATCAATATCCATCAATGACTGGGAAATATACACAACAAAGAAGCCAATCTTATCATCTGATGAAATTGACATGGAGACAGCAAGATTAGGGATGCCAATACCTGAAATGATTTTCGGTAACAACAAAATCGAGATCAAGAATAAGAAGTTTGATTTGCTGATTAGTTTCAATACACCAGATGCATTGAGTCTTGTTGATTCGAAAGGTGAGAACTTGCTAAGTGTTTCATATTCGAAAGAGTGGTTCAGTACCAGAAATACAAACAACGAATCTGATGTTAAAGGAATCGTAAAGCCTTTTGACTGGACATATACCACAAACTATAAAGGGTCAATAAGCGAGAATATAAAGTTGAAAGAATCCTCAGATATCAAAATTCCACTTGATTTACTCAAAAAACCTGATCCAATACTATTTTTCGATGAGATGGTTTTATATGAGGATGAATTGGGAGATAATGGGATTTCGGTATTAAGTTGTAAAATAAGAGTTATGCCTGAAAGATTATTATTGTTGACGAGATTCTTTCTAAGGGTTGATAATGTGATATTCAGAGTCCGTGATACGAGGCTTTATATCGACTTCAATGAAAATCTAATAATCAGAGAATACAAAGAACAAGAAGCAAATTATTCGGATATCTTGAAAAAGATTACTCCACTGGCTGGGGATCCAAGAAGTTTCTTAAGAGAACAAAATTGGATAGCTACGAAACTACCTATTGTTAGTACTGTTACAGATTACATCCAGCTATGAATAACAAGCCAAAAGGAAAGCCTCAACTTTTACTATTTATTTGTTTTAGATTCCCAACACTCTTTTTGCATATTCAATATTTGTAAATGTTGCACTTTCCTCATCGATGATCTCCTGTAATTTTGTCTTTGACAATTCAAGGAACTTTTTGTAGTCAACTTTGATGCTATCCAGTTCTTTTGGTTTCAGCGTTGAAATCTTTGAACAAACTATATGAATCCCACTCCATCCTTCAACATAGTTTGAACATAATTCAACACTTCTACCAAAGTGTTTAAAACTATCAACTAAATGGCTCAAGTCACCTTGTTTTTGCGATGATTGTTTGTATAGGTCATAGTAGAGTCTACCAATTTTCCCAAATATGATATAATTGAATGGCTGAATCAATAAAACTTCCTCAAAACTGAAGATGGCCTTATCAAAATGACCAATCTCTTTATAAGTTTCCCCTAATTCACACCAGGTTTCTGAATCTAGTGGAACAAATTTCAAGTAGTTGATCAATGAGAGAATGTAGTCTTCAGTTTTGATATGTTTTTTACTCAAAGCTATTCTTTTTTTCAAACTCAAAAGCTCTTCAGGGTCCCTTTGGCCTAGATAGTTGATGGCCGCATTAGTTGATTGAACAGTGCTTAAATATGTGGCTCTTAGAATAGCTATCCTTTGACTAGTACCTTCGTGGAAATGATCGGTGATTCTATCGAGCATCGTCAATGCTTCTTGATCCTGACCCGATATTAAACTCAGATAGAAGTGCAACTCCAAAAGGTTGTAGTACTCGATGGTCGATATCTTATCAACATCAGAGATCAGAAACTGTTTCAACTGCTTATAAGTTGACGCAATTTGGATAGGTTTGAAAGTTGTAAATAGCGACAGGGAGTGTATCTCCAGAAGGGCCTCCTTTACTGACATGTTTGACCTGATTCAACTTCGATTGTAGTAATCTAACTGCTGAAACTAGTACAAATCATCAAAGATGTTGGCTTTTCTGAAGAATGGCTATACTTCCGACCTACGACCAGTATCACATGACCAAAGCGTGGCTAAAATCACGTGCTAGATCGGAAGTGCGATTTCTGAAGGTGAAAAAAATTTCGTTAATTTTTGACGAATTATAAATTCATTTTGGCTCATTTTCAGTTCAAAATCCAAGAAGTTTTGATAAAAGTTGGTGCTCAAAGTTGTTATTCCAGCTCCATTCCATCATCAAATTCCCAAATCCAACTGATCCCGTTTTTATTCCCTGCAAAAAGCGAGAAATAAGTCAAAGAAAGTAACAAGCATATTTGAATCAGATTTTGAAATACAGAATATAATAGAGTGCTCATCTTTATGAATTATCCTGTTTTAAAGTATTTATCTTCTTCAATCTCATTCATAATATCAAAATCATTTCCCAGCTCGTCCATTCGATCTTGAAGAACATTCAATTATAAGCTCATAATAATTTCATCATGTCTACAGTCAATATTTGCCGTGATAACACAGATCCATTTTATCGTTATAAAATGCCTTTGATCCAATCAAAGATTGAAGGTCGTGGTAATGGTATCAAAACTGCTGTTGTCAATACCAGTGAAGTTGCTCGTGCTCTAGGTAGACCACCTTCATATTTGATCAAATACTTTGGTTTCGAACTAGGTGCTCAAACATCCATCAATGAGACTACTGATCGTTATTTGGTCAACGGTGTCCATGATGCCCCTAAATTACAAGATACTCTTGATGGTTTCATCAACAGATTTGTCCTATGTGGTTCTTGTAAAAATCCAGAAACTGATATCATCATCACTAAAAATGATGACTTGATAAGAGATTGTAAAGCTTGTGGTCAAAGAACAAACATTGATCCTCGTCATAAACTTTCTGGATATATCATCAAAAATCCACCAGAATCAGCAAAATCATCAAAAAAGAAGAAGGCTGCTACTGCTTCTGCTAATGTTGTTGGTGGTGGTTTATCTATCACTGATATTGCTTCTGGTAAACCAAAGAAGGAAAATAATGAAGAAGAAGATGCCAACTCTGATGATGATGCTCTCACCAAAAAAATCAACGCTGAAGCTTCTGCTTTACCAGAAGTTGAATCTGTTGAGGATGATGAATGGGCTGTTGATGTCAGTGAGGAAGCCGTTCGTAGAAGAGCTCAAGAATTGGAAAATTTGAATTTAGACAAGGCTGCTGCTTCGTCAAACTTTGATAAATTTGGTGAATGGTTACTAGAATCTGGTGATGATAAATCTAACTTACCATCTGATGTTGAAATCTTCAAGAAAGCTGTCGATCTAGAGATTGTTGATGATGTTGAAACTGTCCAAGTCTTAGCTCAAGTCTTATTCGACAAAAACATTGTGGAAGAAATTCCAGCCCATCAAGGTTTATTGACTAAGCTGATCACTACCTCCAAACACGAAAAAGCATTTTTGGGTGGTCTAGAAAGATTCTTGGGTTTGGACAATGTTGAATTATTACCATCTATCTCTAAAATCTTACTACAAGTTTACGAACATGATATTGTCACGGAGGAAATTTTGAAAGACTGGGGGTCAAAAGTCTCAAAGAAATACGTTCCAAAGGAAGTTTCCAAGAAAGTTAAGAAAGCTGCTAAACCTTTCATTAAATGGTTGGAAGAAGCTGAATCTGACTCTGAAGAATCTGAAGAAGAATCAGATTAAATTCACAATGAAGGGAGGCCTCTAAATGAGATAAAAAGTGACTCTGTGTTGTATGATGAGAGTTTTTACGTGTAAATGGATCTACTTATTTTAACTTGGTTCTTTTTTTTTCTTGTAAATGTCTCTACAATCGAGAGTTTTTGAATGAACGATACCAGAACCCCGTTAAAATTTTATGTATTCTTTAAAAGTCAATAGAAAGACAAAATTCATGCAAGAATTAAACCAGTATAAACAGTTTATATCGAAATGTTTCCCAAATTGTATCACTATTAACACCCCTAATAATTAAAAAACCCAAACTATGAATCAACAAAACAGTAACAGAACGAACAGAAAACAATATAGTGTACATGAATAAAATCAAGATGAGCATTTTATAGCTCTTCAGCTCTTGTTCTTCTGACCTTCTTGACCTTATTTTGCTTGTTATGTTTCTTAGTTGACTTACCATCATTACTAACTTTATGGAATGGAGTTGATTGATTACCTTTGACATTATTCATCTTGAAAAATTCACGATCTAGATCTTCAGTAGCATTGAAAATAGCAGCTTGTTTACCACCATGATTGACTGATTTAGCAGCAGTATCATTGGTTCCAGCAATATGCGAAGAGAAAGAAATCTTGGAAAGATCATCTGCTAGGTTGAAATTATCAATTCCCTTAGCATGGAATGCTGCTAAGATTTGTTCTTTTCTATTTTCTGATAATGAGTCAATCGTATATAGCTCTTTGTTGAAGGCACGTTTTTCTTCCTCTGTCAAAGGTGTATTATCAGCCTTTGGTGGTGGATGCACGTATGGTAGTTTACCGTTAACGTAATCTTTCAAGATATATCTTGCTGATCTTGGTTCATCTGCACTACCAAACCCTTGTGTCATATAACCCCTTGCTCTTGCATATGCATTCAAGAGTTCTTGTGCTGTTGGTATACCTGAACCACCATCTTCTTTTGATTTGATTGGGATAGCAATACCATAAATGGCTTCAAGGAAAAACTTTGGTATTCTTTGTGCAACAAGTTGTGAAGGACCAGTGTATTCTCTTAATTGATCAATTGGTAAAACACCACTACAGACTAATTCACCATTTGTAAAAGCAAAATTTGGGAACACTAAACCTGGACAATCACATAATAAAACTTCATCAGAAAGATGGATAGTTTGAAAATGTTTGGTTTTACCAGGAGTAGAGGAAACTGAAACTTTTTTAGAACCAATTAATGCGTTAATTGTGGAAGATTTACCAACATTTGGATAACCAACTAATCCAATTTGTAACACTGGTTTAGATCCATTCGTTGGAACTGTCAATGGTTCTGGAGCCTCTGTCAAGAATAAATTCTCCAGTTCTTCAATCTTCAATATTCTGATCGATTCATCAATTTCTTCTTTAGTTTGATTGGTGATGTTGATATCATTTGTGATTTCACCATTGGCCTCTTGTTCCAGTAGTTGATTTGCTTCATAGGCACTGAAAAAGGTATAATTGATATTTCTTGATTTGAAATAATCTGCCCATGATTTTCTTTGTTTTGGGGTCAAAAGATCTGCTTTGTTCACCAACAACAAGTTTCTCTTTCTCTCATCTAGTTCTTTGACGTAAACGTCTAAATCTGGGGCTCTGAATAATAATGGATTTCTAGCGTCAACAATTTGAACAACAAGATCAGATCTCTCAACAACTCTCCACAATTGTCTCCAAACCTCAATATTTCTCTCAAAAGGAGTCAATAAAAGATCCTCATTCTCTTGAAGTTTAGCTAGTCCTCTTCTCCAATCTAGGAATGCATTCTTTTCTAATTTATCCAGCTCAAATTTAGTCATTGATTCAGTCCATTTAGGTCTTCTTGGTACAGTCAATTGGTTTTCATGTTGTTGTTGAAGTTCCCTCAACTTTATTTCTTGCTCAGCAGTCAATAAGTATGGATTCTTACTCGTATCAACCTTGATGATCTTGACTTGGTTATATCTATCAGCAGTGAAATCAGTATCAGCCAAAGCAGCGGTGTTTAAGAACTCATCCAGTGCGTTTTCTTGAGTGACAGATCTCAACTTGACCCAATTTGCTTCATGTTTATCAGTTGTGAATCTCATTTCCCCATCTGGCAAAAACTCAACTGTGTTTTCTTTGGCCCTGACATTTGCAATGGTTCTACCTAAACCGATTGTATTCTTGTTCTTATGATGGACAGGTTTAGGCCCTTTTGGAGCTTTCCATTTCTTTGGTGGTTCTTTTGGAGGCTGCAAAAATTGATTTTTGTTAGAAAGTTTTCACCAAGAGGTAATACAGATACCGATACATACCATTCTTCTACTGTTATAAGTCCCAACTGGTTTATTAATTGCCAAACTTGGTCGAAATTATTGATGATTTTTGCTTATTAAAAAAATTCCATTCAGAAAAATTTCGCGGTCGATGAGATTACCCGGACATACCGCGAATTCATCCTGTGACTATTACAGGGAAAGAATGTGTCACTATAGGTACGTTGAGTAATTCAAAAAGGTTCAATCTGATTGATTTTCCATATTTTTGAGGGTGTTTGCTGCTGGAAAGTGGCAACTGAGATGCATGATACGATTGATGTTATTGATCTCCATCTGAGTACGTTTCTATAACTCTAATATTGCTCAAGTTTTGTCCATTTTGTACTAACAATCTTATTGTTTTTAGGTGCTGATGAAGTCGCTGATTTGGTGATCAATACTTCATCTACCACGGAGAGTCTGAAGGAATCTATCACGAGTGGTGGTTTTTGGAAGTTCGATGTAAAAGCAACCAATGGTGAACTGAGGTTTCAAAAAGAGATCAGATCATCAGACCTTGCAGAATACAAGCATCCGATGAACACCAAGAGCAATCATGATTGGGAACTTCTGGTTTATCAGTTATTTTTCAATGAACTACCACAGAGTTCCAAGAAGTCAACAAAGCTATCCGCCTCCATCACAGAGGAAGGGAATTTGAGGGTGGACGTCATTTTATCATTGGGTGCCTCCATCACCCAAACACTAGGAACCATTGAGGTGGGTCAAGTTCATGATGAAGGTGACGAGGAGGAAGAGGAAGATGGCTTCGATCTGTTTGAATGGACTCGCACCCTGAAAGATGAACGAGATAATATAAAGGAGAAATTCGATGTGTTGGAGCAAGGCAAGTTTGAGATTGAAGCTCAATTGAAGAAATCGTTGAAGTCTCAAGAAGAACTCGTTTCGCAATTGAAGGCCAAAGAACAGCATCAATTGAAGGTTTTCACAAAGATACTAAATAACTTTCAAGAGTTCAACATGAGAGTATTAAATGGTGAGATCACGAACGAGCCTGATTATTTTAATGTTGAGCAGATACGACGTGCGATCATTGAAGTTAATTCTGCAAAAGAAGAAGAGAAACGACCAGTACAGAAGAAAAGAAAGACTACTGAGAAATCAGACAAGATGCAAACCAAACCATCTGTTCCAAGGCGAGAACTCAAGAAAAGAGAGAACAGGAAGATCGTTATCAAAGATGATGATGATGATGATGATGATGATGATGAAGAGGAAATTAAAGAAAAAGAACAAGTAATAAAAGAGAATGCAGTTGAAGAGGTTGAAGACGAGGAGATCTGGACAGACGACGAAGAGATCGAAGAGGAAAAAGGGTTGAGTCCAGCTGAGAAGTACACCAGTCAAGCTGTGAAGGCTGAGAGTCTACCTTCAGAAAGATTTGTGTTCACTCATGATATCAACGCTAATGATGATATGAAAAAAGAGGGCGATGACGTTGAGATTCCAGACAAGGCTGATGAAACAGATGTCGACTATGGTGTAGAAGAGGCCAGTGACTTCGAAGATGACGAAGATCCCAAGGATGAGTTCGCCAAAGATACTGACGAGGACACTGATGTTGAGATCGATTTCGATGACGAGAGCGACTGAGTCCAATATAAGTTACACCTCGATTTACTTCTACACACTCCACATTAAAGTGCTAGATACTTCTGTTACTGCTTTATGCCATGGAAATACACATGTCAATCACCAACCCGACAAAGAAACCTGAACTTTTGGAGCTTTCAGTGCTTTTTCGCTGTATTAATAGAACAATCTGGTTATAAAAAGGGAAATAATCGCGATTTTTTTTTTGTCCTGATATTCATCTGCGCCTTGTTCAAATTTTTTGTAAATTTGGAACTTTTTTTGATTGAACGAAAACTTTTCTACGACAAATTGGTCAATATTTTGTTCGTTTTTTTGCATTGATTCTTGGTTAAATTTCATTTCAGATTCAGTTCGTTGTTCTTTGCTATCTTCTTTCAATTTTCACCGTTCGTTTTTTTTCTTTTGTTTCCCTCATTTAATACTGCTATTCAATTCATTCCGGCCAGTTATAACTTCGTTCTATTATTATTCGTTTCAATTCTGCGTTGTTCTGCTTTTATCTAGTATAATGCAATCCCTGTACACACAAGCTTACGAGATCCCATACTCCCCAATGGGGCCTCAACACATCATTGTGAACTCTCCCCAGCAAGCTGCCTCATATCGTGCTAGATTTCCGTCACAAGCTGATTATCGTCAATACATGGAGGATTATGCTGGAACAAGTGGTCTTTCAGGTTCAAGCAATGACTATTCTGACTTTCAACAACAACAACAACAACTACAACAACAACAACAACATCAACAGCAACAGCAGCAACTACAACAGGCCTCCTCACAATTCTCCAAAAGATACCCAGATGAGACTTCCATGCACGGTTTGAACTTAACCACCGATTCCATTGGCTCAAACGAAGATCTTTACAGAATCTCACGTTTCAACAATTCAGGAAACTTCAATGAATCTTTGAATGGATCAATGAATAGCTTGGCTTACGATTATCCGTCCAATGCTGGTACTCCTTTGTTGAATGCCCAAAATGCCGTTCAAAATCTAGGTGGTATTGATTTTAACTCAGCACCAAGTAGAACCGTGTATCTGGGTAACGTTCCAGCTGATATCACACCAAAAGAACTTCTCGACCATGTTAGAAGTGGTGTTGTTGAAAATGTTAGAATTCTTCCAGAAAAGATGTGTGCTTTCATTTCATTTCTGGATGAATCTAGTGCCCTACTATTCCATTCAGATGCCATTTTGAAAAGACTTACAATCAAAGACAATGACATCAAGATTGGATGGGGTAGGAATGTCCCAATCACCTCAGCTGTTGTTGCTAGCATTCAAAGAGACTCAGCTACTAGAAATGTCTATATTGGCAACCTGCCAAAAGATATTACTGAAGAGAAACTAGTTGAAGACTTATCTGATTATGGTATCATTGATACCGTCAAAGTTCTTGAAGATAAAGGTGTTGCATTTGTCCATTTTTGTTCAATTTTGAGTGCTGTCAAGGTCGTTAATGGATTGAGCGAATCCAATGAGTTTTATGCAGACAAAAAGATTTTCTATGGTAAAGATAGATGTGCATTCATCACCAAGACTCAACAACACAATGCTGCTCAATATCTCGGCTTAGCTCCAGGTATGGAACATTTAGTTACAAATGCTGATAGGGAATTCATCTCTTCAACATTATTACAACAATCTGCAGCAGCAGCAGCAATTGCCACCACAGCTGGTGGTGCCAACAATCTTGGAAATAGAACTGTTTATTTAGGAAACTTGCCAAAAGAAGTCAGAGTTGAAGAAATCTGTAACGTTGTTAGAGGTGGATTGTTACAACATATCAAATACTTGCAAGATCGTCATGTCTGCTTCATCACTTTCATTGATCCAATTGCTGCTGCTCAATTTTTCGCAATGAGCCAATTGCATGGTTTAACCATCCATAATAAAAGAATCAAGATCGGTTGGGGTAAACATTCTGGGCCTCTATCAAATGCTTTGACTTTGGCTGTTAGTTCTGGTGCCTCAAGAAACATTTACATTGGTAACATTGATTTGAAAGATGAAAGATTTTCCAAAGAAAACTTGAGAGAAAAATTCTTGGAATATGGTGATATTGAACAGATCAATTACCTTGCAGAGAAGAACTGTGTGTTTATCAACTTTACCAACATCTCAAATGCCATCTTGGCCATTGATAAGATCAAGATTGATGACGATTTCAAAGATTTGAAAATAAACTTCGGTAAGGATAGATGCGGTAATATCCCAAGACAATTCGTTAATTCCAAACAAATACAACAATAGCGGAATAAATTTCATGCATTATCATCTAGCGAGCCCCCCACCCCTCAGAGTCCACTAAACCGATTTACAAGTTAACCAACTTTCATGTGGGTCAGGGTTAAAATGCTAGTAAATATGAAATATGGCATAGTTAACTCATATATATTTGAAATTCTTAGATTCTCCATTCTCGAAGTATGCATATCTACGACCCGTAGTAATCTTCTCAGAACTACTGTAGACGCTTGTTGGACAGCGGAAGGGTATATCATTTATTATTGAAGGCGAGAGAAGACACCAACAGTTTTATAGTATTCTTCTTCAGGGATCACTTCAATGTCATCATCATCATCATCATCTGAACTATCGTCTGAGTTGGAGTCAGAGCTTATATCTCTATAATATACAACAGGTGTCTGGTGAGGTTTCAATCCAACTATCCGTTCAGAATACTGTGAAGAATGTGAAGAGTGAGACGATTCGCTGCTTGTAATCCTGTAATTTCCACTTGATGCGATGACAGCAGGGACAGCAATTGGGGAGCCCGTTGATTTTTCACCTTCATCAGTTTTTTTCTTCGTCTCTTCACAATCACTATCCTCGACGAACAACGTATTATTGTTTGCAGAGTCAGCATTTAACAAGAAGGACTTTCCTAAGAAATCAGGCTTCAGTGATGGAGGGGGTACCGATCCTTCAGCCTCCGCATGATGTAATGGATCAATAGTAGCAGACGATAATGAGCTAAACATATCCTTCTCATTAAATGTCTTCGGTGTTGTTGATGTAATCTCAACTGAACTTGCTTCTAAATCACTTGCAACAGAGGTTCTCATTTTCTGATAATCACCGAATGATGTTGAGTTTCTAGGTATGGTTGAAGCATCAACTTGAGAGTTCGAAAAAGGCACCATTCTATTCGGAATTCTTGGATCTGCAAGGGCGTCTTTGTTTGGCGCTGGTGTTGATGAGGGATTGCCTGAAGCATGTCCCGTTGGTTCTGATTTGAGTCTCAGTACAGGTACAGGTTCTCCTGCTGGGGAAATAGATGTAGCTGGGACTTCATGAGGTTTGGAAACATTGTCTGGGGTAGAGTTTGGAGCTGATGATTTGTTGCCAGACGTGGCATCAGTGCTTAAGTGAATTGTTTCGTCAGATTTGATTGGAGCTGCAACTGGTTTAGATTCTTGTTGTGTAGGTACCGAATCGTTAGCATTTTGATTATTGAGCTTTTCAGGTTCAATATCATTAAATAGATAATCTAGCTCATCAGAGATATTGGTGTTTTCCTTCATTTGTGCAGGACCATGCTTATGAGCAAGTTTTGTATGCTCAATGAATACTGATGGTGGTTTCTTCTTTTTCTTGATGGTTTTATTCATTGGAGCTCTTGTGAAAGTGTTACCAGGAGAAAAGGCAGTATTCCCACTAGAATTTGTGATGTCAGATGACACGGGTTGATCAGGCTTCATGTCAGAACTCACAGGTTGTAAAGACTCAGATTTAGGCTCAAACAAAACGGGATATTCTTCAACAGCAGCATCACCAGCTTTAGGAAGTTCCTTTTGGATAATTTCGCCCAATTCTTCAGCAGTATACTTTTTAAATATAGCAGATTCAGGTGATATAGCCCTTGGCTCATTGGAACTCCATATAACAGCAATTCCATTTTGTTTCAATCTCCCATCATCCTCAGTACCGTCATCGGAGCTTTCATATGATGATTCAGGCAATGAACCTCCAGGTTTCTTCTCCAGCCTTCTGAGAGTCCGTTGGGTAGCTGTGTAAGTGTCCCCTTCATTTTCATCATCTTCATCATCTTCAATGATGGGTCTTTTGCTTTTTCTTGGTCTCTTCGAGTTTTCTTCACGTCTCTCTTTGCGTGATTTCCGTACTCTTCTAACTGGCTTTGTAGGTTTCTCTTCAAGAGCCTCTAGTAAATCGTCAAACTCGTCATTGGAAGAATAAATTATGACGTCATCAGCAATGACAAAATTGGAATCATCTACTCCATTTCTTTCATAATATTCGTAGTCATCAGATTCAGTTTCATATTCCTGTCTTCTATCTTTGATTCTTTTCTTAATAGTTGTTTTCATACCAACATCGGAGTCAAGTTCGTTGAATGACTCATCTTCCTCATCTTGATCGACTACGATTTCCTCATCATCATCCTCGAACCCTGACGATTCTGCTTCTGATTCCTCATTATATGAGGACTTGACTTTGAAGCCAAGATCTTTATCATCTACTTCAGAATTATCCTCCAATTCGTCTTCTGTGGAAAGTTTGGAATCCTTAGACCCTTTGATAGGAGATTCGGGAATTGCATCGAACGATTGTTCGAGCTGATCATCATCACTGAATGAGAAAAAGAACGGCTTTTTTGATAGGGCCTTACTAGGTTCCTTTTTAACCTTTGTTGGGTTAGTTGTTCCAAATAAATCAGGTTTGGGTATGAACTTTTTCTTGATCTCAACTCGCTGTATAACGGGTCTAGACAACGCAGATTTAGGCATAACGATATTGAAACGCATTATCTTGCGAGAAGCTTCACTTTTTGTAGGCTGAGGTTGTTCAGGAGAATTGAGGATTGTACTTGGAGGAGCAAAATTGTCATCAGTATTCGATGTGCTGATGTGAGGAGGTGATTTGGTAGCCGAAGTGTGCAATGGAATAGTTTCTGAGTGTGATGCTGATACATGAGTAGATGTTGCCGTAGGTGCAGAGAATTTTGAAGTTAGAGTTTGGTCTTGATGTGGATGTGGATGTGGATGTGGAATTTGACTTTGACTTTGAGTCGGGGTTGGAGTTGAAGTTGTTGATGGTGTGTTTGAAGATGTTATAGGCATGAACGTTGGTAGATGATTGGATATGGGCTTCTTTGATGCTTGACCCTGAGAGTGTACTTTGGATAGTGATCTTTTGAGTAGTTTGTGTGGTTTACTAGAAGAGTCAGCAAATATCAGGTCATTGAGTTTGCTTGTTGAAGCTTCTTCTCTCCTCTGGACTGAAATTTGAGATGAGTTAAGTGGTTTAATACCTGTCTGGTCGAAGTATACAGGTCTGGGTCTCACTTTTCTTTTTGGATTCAATCCCATTTTCTGTATCTGATCCCAAAGTTCTGACTTCGAAACAACTTCTGGGTATTTATAAAAGTCATGATCTTCTTCATCCATGTCGACAAGCGCAGTTAAAGTTCGTTTTCTTGGTATGCCCGAGGAATCCAGAACAGTGGTAGTCCTTATAACTCCCATCCAAAATCCTTGGATATATGAGCTTAAGTATTTATTTATAGAGTGTGAGTGTTGACTGTTGGGTTGTTGGTATGGAAATGAATAGGTGGTCTAACCCGTATAAGTGCTTTGTAGTCCCTCTTGTTTAATTGATAGCTATGAGCAGTGGCAAAACGTAACGAGAGGGTTGTGGGAATTCTCAAATGGATGGGTCGTATAGCAATTGAATACCTTTGATAGATGGCAGCAGCTATGGGCAGCAGACTTAAGCAGTAGAGAAGCGAGACAGCTATACATGAGCCATTAAAACTTTATAATACGATCGAATGTTTCATCGTGTATTTTTTTCCTTCTAGATGATTACATAATAAATCACACATCACGTGATATGGAGACGCATAACGCAAATAGACTTTAGCTTTTACCGCATTCGTACAACACGAAAATGAAGTGGGAAATTAATGGGAAGGGAAAAGGAGCTGAAAAATTGTTCAATTGGCTTTAAAGGCGTATCATTTCAAGCAATTTTAGCACATCTTATTCGCAGATATTAACGGAGCAGCCGATCAATATCCGCAACATCAACCGTCAATCATCGCATCCCCGTCAACGGCCAAAATTGACACATCCCCAAAGATTCTGATTGATCATTGAATTATTGCTGCTCTCCTGATTCTCCTGATATTAACTGAATAAAAACTCCCTAAGGATGTCTGAATACACAACCATCATCTACCACACGCCTGATCCGTCAATCTCTGAGATCAAGATTGCTGGGAACTTCAACAATTGGCAACCTGAGTCCTTGTCCTTTAATCACGCCACAAACAGGTTTGAGTATGTCATTAAACAAGAATCACCAACTGATACAAGTGGAAAATACAACTTTAAATTCATCATAAACAACGAATGGCAGGTTGATCAAAACTATTCTCATGGTAAGTCATTTTCCCCCCTCATTCATTTGTCAGACGTCATCGATTAACACTTTGCTACTCTAGAGTTTGATGATGCTGGAAATGAGAACAATGTGATACTTTACACCTATGGCAAAGATAGTGCTAGCAACCCCGATGAGATCAAACTATCGAAAATTGTTCAGGATGAAATCGCAAACGAACCAATCACACCAGACCCTACCCCAATCAATGGGTTATCAAAAAAGTCAAGTGAGACTTTGGCTTTCAACCCTCTAATCTTGACTACAGATGAAACTCCAGCAGAATCATCAACTGTTGGATCAAAACAGATTCCTAAGACTGAATTCAAGCAAGAGTCAAAATTCATACCACTTACTGAAACCGCTAATGGTACTCCAAGAGCTGACATTGACCCCAATCCACAATACTTCCCTCCTCCAATTCCAGTGGAAACAGGTGTCGTAGCTGATGCCAATGAAGCTGAAGACTTGTCATCTGACATTCGGGATTCTAAAGGTCCGAGTGCTGCTACTAATGAGGGGGATGATGACAAAAATCGAACCACCACCAGTATGACTCCATCCGGTCTTGGGCATAGTGACAATTCAGGTGCTGGAGGGTTTGGATTAGGGTTCTTTGCAACTCTTTTGCACTTGATAACTGAGTTCTTCAAAAGATGGTTTTCAGGTGCGTCCAACTGAGGAAACACTGTCCTCCGTGTTTGATCTCTGTGACTTTACTGGCCCCAACATTTATTAAACTGGCGTTATAATAGTGGTTTGAATTTAATACAATAGCTTTCTATCGTGACTCGAGGTAAAAATAATTAATAATAATGATAAATTACGTAATACTTTCGCGAAAAGATTAGGATCCTGCGCGCCTGTTGCTAGCGCGTAGTAACTCCAGATATGAATATATAACGAAGTCTGATTAACTTGCCTTAAATAAGAAAGCACTGTGTGATTTCTTTGAGAAACTGAAATTGTTGTTTTTGAACATGGCGGTTGAGACCAGTCCCACTGTTCGCAAAAGACGAAGAGTTGTGAGGGCAAGGTTGCGTGATTTGCCCACAGAGATCCTGCAGATGGTGATTGACTATGCCAGCCCATTGCCTTACCTCAGTTATAGATTAATGAGATGCATGCCAGAATTTAAAGAGTTGATTGACAATCAACACCTCGTGCTCACAAACTGTACCAACCCAGAGTACTTACGAATTCCCAAAGACCAGAGCCTCATAGAGCATCGTTTCAAGACTAGTGGTGAACTGGAAAACAAAATACAAACGTTTCTTGACGACAAGAATTGCAAACGGTCAGAACTGAAACTCTTTCTTGAGATTCAAGATACCAGAGAAGTTCACTTTGACGGCAGAAGGGCAAACAAGGAATCGTTGGTCTCAAGATTCTTCAAAATTTACCAGAAAGGGATGTTCACCTATACCATTTTCCCTCGGCTAAGCTCTCTACCCTATGGTGCATCCTTTGATTTCCCTTCCAAAACCAGATTGTCATCCAGAAGTTTTTCTAACAGAGCTGATAACTGTGTTATTATTGAACTGGAGGGACTCAAGGACCTATGTCAATATTCTACTTTTGTATCTGGTCACCCTTTTAAGATTTGGAAAGCTTCAGATGGTGTTGAGATAAATAACAATGGACACACATTTGTTACTGAGTCCTACCTACAATCAAAAAACTATGTCTGGTCTCATACACTATCAGAGATCAGAACTCTATCATTATCTGAGATGAAGAATACTTGCTTGAAACTTCTGGAACCAAGACTACTACTGAATCTAAGTGAAATAAATTTGTTTGAAATTGGTGGGGTAGGTAAATATTTCAACGTGAAGCATTGGGACCTTCCCAACTTGGTAACTTTGAGACTAATAGCTACAAGAACAAACAGTTTCATAGGAAACAAACTTCCAGCCTTGAAGAACTTGATCATTGAGGAGACTGTGCTTCAAAGCAATATTGAGCTCAGCTTCAAAAACAACACGTTACCAAGTATGGTGAATTTGAGTGTATGCACACACCTAGTCCAAGAGTTCCATTCAAACTCGTTCAGTGAAGATCTAGAAAAAGTCAGACTGGATACGTCCTTGGCTGAATTAACTGGTGATATTGAAAATTTGCATAGATTGATATCTAGCTGCAAAGCTTTGATTATATCTGTTAGAGAAGATCGTTCGATGATGAACCTTTTGTTTCAACCTATCCAAAACTTTGATAGGCTTGAATATCTAGCCCTAGTGGATAACGTGGACGATGATCTATTGAACATCATCAGCCGGCAAAGCTTCATGAACTTGAAGGTCTTGAGAATTTATTGCTGTATTGCTGACTCTATCAACGAAGAGTTAAATGTCCCATCTCTGGAGAAATTGTATATTCTTGATTCGAAAATCAAAAGCATATCTTTAAGGAACCTCAATAACAAGAGACTGGAGAAGATAATATTTGATGATGCTATATTAGACCGGAGGCAACTACCTCAAAGAAATCCCTCTTTGTATGTCAAGTCAAACGGGCTGGAACCACAGACTACATTTGATGTACCTAATGAGAGGTTTGTCAGTCTTTTGGATGAGCTATACAACCTGTATCAGATCAATGTCGATCAAGAGGTTAAGAAAGTTGGACTGTTATATCTTCAATATCACAAGAGGGAGTCAATTTCAGGAGTGAGAAACAACACTATTGATGGTAGGTTTATAGCAGACTTCTCATCGTCGTATTATGGCTTCAGCAGAGAATGGCTTTGAATTTATACGCAGTATCGATAGAGTGAACCCACATGTAATATATAAAAGAAGATTTTACCTCCTTCCAGGTTCGAATACAGCGCACTCTGATCTCCTGCTAAATTTTTACCAAGGGGATAAAAATCTAACAGATTTTATAAAGCAGAGAAACCTCCAAACCGGCGTCATTCGAAATACCCTCAGCTACTCGAGCAAGCAGCAACCTCTTTTTAGACATACACTAAGAATTAGCTGACCGAAGAAATCTGCCACTGTTTTTCCCTGTGTCTCGTGTTGTTAAACTTTCCAAAGGTTCAGTCATCGCACCCCGGATCAATACAAAATTAGTCACTAGTTCACCACCGTCGTCCATCAGCTACTGGAGTACCATTCCACCAACAAAGACACAGCAAAATAGATAAGAAGCTTTACCAATCAGGACGCTCACTATAACTAACTGACACAATGAACAATCTGCCAAAAAACTTGCTCAGCTTGTCAAAGTCGAGTATCTTTTCAAGGTCGTTCTCTTCATCCTCCAAAAAACTCATATCAGAACCACCAATCATACCCAATAAGTTTGTTGAAGTAAAACATGTATCTAGTTTAAGACCAAGAACAAATCCAGAATACATCAAGCCTCCAAACTCCAAGCTAGAAAGTCTTGTTTGGCGAACACCCTTACAAAACATCCTGGTGGTGAAGAAGCCTTGGGCTAAACATGTCAGAGAAAGCATGGTTTCTTTCATTTCATTCATTCATAACAAGTATCCTGAGATTAATGTCATTGTGTCAAATGATGTTGCTGAGGAGATTTCTCAAGATTTCAAATCATTTGTGAAACAGACAAATTCAAACCCCCATGTTTTGTATACTGGCGAAATGGCTGAAATTGTCACCAAAACTGACCTTTTGGTAACTTTGGGTGGTGATGGTACAATCTTGAGAGCTGTGTCAAATTTTTCCAATGATGTTGTTCCACCTGTTTTGTCATTTTCATTGGGAACTCTTGGATTCTTATTGCCATTTGACTTCAATCATCACGAACAAGCGTTTCAAGATGTTTACAATTCAACGGCAAAAGTTTTGCACAGAACAAGACTCGAATGTCATGTGATTAGAAGCAATGGAATTACTTTGAATGGTAGTGAAGCTGCTACTACAACTCCAACGATGGTTCACGCAATGAATGATATTGTTTTACATAGAGGTGATACCCCAACATTAACAACGCTAGATATCTATATTGATGGTGAGTTCCTGACAAGAACAACTGCTGATGGTGTAAGTTTGAGCACTCCCACAGGCTCAACTGCCTATTCTCTAAGTTCAGGTGGATCTATTGTGCATCCACTTGTTCCGTCTATTCTGATAACACCAATTTGTCCAAGATCTTTATCATTTAGACCTCTGATTGTTCCACTAACATCTCACATAAAGGTTAAAGTAGTGCACAAAGATACAGGAGAAAATAATGTGAGATTATCCATCGATGGTGTTCCACAAGAAACGTTGAAGATTGATGATGAAATACATATTATTAACGAGATTGGAACTATCTACGTCAGTGAAAAGCACAGAATTCCAGTTTCCGCATCAGTGAAAGGGAAAAAGGAAAAAACATTAAAAGGATCGGGCATCTACTGTGTTGCTAGAAGCGAGAACGATTGGACGAGAGGTATCAATGAGTTGCTGGGATTTAACTCAAGTTTCAAGAACCAAGCAAAGCTCTGATGATACTGTGACAATGATATTTGGGTGTGTGCTAACTACAAAATTTAATGAAGCAAGAGTTCTAATTTTTTTCATTTGAATAAACACATTGTAGGTATGTGTAGAAGAAATGTATCGCCAATCCTTGCACCACTTCTCATCCGGGCTCACGAAGGAAATCCCTTAGAACTAAGCGAAGTTAATTCAGATGAAATGCTGCACCCAAGATCGGTTAAATTTGGTCTCCAGCTCATGCTTAAAAAGAGTAACTGCAACATAAAATATCCAGCTGGTCATGGGTCGAATAACAAGATTCAACCTCGAGAAGATGCTTTCCTAATTGTTGCCATGAACTGTGAAAATTTGCGTTAAAAGAAGGAAAAGTTTAGAAAGTGGGAGAAATTTTTTGCATCGCTTAAAATTTTTATAGTTACCGCTCGTGAATTCCGAGGCCTCATCAAGTCACATGACTCCCAAAGTATCTGAGTTCCGACTTATAGGGTAAAGTTACGAACAAAAACAACGACCAACAGCAACAACAACATCACAACAGCATTAGCAGTCACTTGGAACAAATCAGTATTTAATCTGTGTTATACTGGTGAATAATGTCTGGCTTGACGGTGGAAGAAATTGATTCTCAGACCGTTAATTTGGAGTCTCAAATTTTGGAAATTACAGACCCAATCAGCCTCCAGAAAGAGTTGGTACAGTCTGATGATTCGGTGTCCTATAGCAAACTGAACCAATTACAATCTAAGGACGATGAGATTGTGCGAGAGCTGTCAGAATTACAAGAGCTGTGGGTAATCAGTAATCTCTTGAAGGAGGTGGAAGTGAATCTGGAGTTATACGAGTTTGAAACAGTACTCTACTCATTTAATAAGTTGAAACAAAAAGCTGATGAAATAAAAGACAGGTCGATAATAAGTGACAGAATATTTCAACTCGATCAGCAAATCCTAGCTTCTTTGAGTAAAGTGTGGAATCAACTGCTGAATGTTTCAGAAAACTCCATCACTTACAATGCTGAGATAGAGATTGACGGTAACATAATTCAGTTCGACTCAATCTATGAAATTATCAATGATAATAAACTCTCTGCCCAGCTTCATTCAAACGTTTCTCATATAATTGATGAACAATTGATATCACCAATCATTGAAAATAGGGCTACACTAAGCCTTGATGATAACTCTATCAGAATAGTTTCACAGTCAAACCCTTCACTTCAACAACATCTAGGATCAGTTAAAAGTCTTGTACTGTTCATTCAACAGTTTTCGATATCAAATACTTTAATCACATATACCCAGAAGAGACTATTCGACTGGTTGAAGCAAATACTTGTAAGTAATGTGGAGAAGGTTTGTCATGATCATGCATTACAAAATGAGTTCAAAGAACTTGGTTCATTCTTAGACAGCGAAGGCTATAAGAGAAACGATATAGTGAGCTGGATTGATCAGGACTTGAACAATATAGTTATTGAGTACTATCTGAATCGTCATATTGATAAAATCAGAATGTTATTCGAAGGTTTGGATACTGAGACCTTGACCGAATTGGTGTCCAAAGAGCTTCCAACTGAAGAAAAAAAAGACAAACCGAATAAAGTTGAGACTAACGTTGATATCAGAGATGGCCAAGACGGTCAAGATGACTGGGGCTGGGGTGATGAAGATTTAGAGATTGATGATATTGATAATAATAATGGTGCAAAATATGAAGATAACGATGACGATAATGGGTGGGATACCTGGGACGAAGAAGAGGAGAATACAACCGTCAAACCAAAGAAGCAACTAATCTCAAAGCTGTCAAAGAATAAAGCATCTAAATCACTATCATCCCCACCAGTCTCATTGCATTCCTCAAAAACTTCAATTCAATGGACTATTACCAAGATCCCTGATCATATATTAGCCATCCTCAACTCTTTTGTATCCACTAAGGTTGAGATTCCAAAAGAGTTCCATGCTGAACATCACTCGAAATTGAATTACTTGGCTACAGCATACTATATCCTAGCAGTGGATTATTTCAAAGAGGACACAATACTGTTATATAATGACTTTTCATACGTTACTTCGTCTTTTCCCATTCCTAGATTATTTGAATTGACTGAAAACTTACTACTCTCAACTGTTGAACAATATGAAGGTGAAATTGAGGATATAATCAAAGGATTGAATGGACTGGACCCAAGTTTGACGTCGTCTACCACATACAAGATTTTGGAAACTTTACAGTCTAAACTGACTGAGATTGTCGAGAATCTACAAAAGCTTTCAAACGTTGAGACATTCAATAAGGTGATCATCTCACTCATTAATCAATTCTATCAAAACGTAATTGATTATATCATGGTGAAGGAATCAATAGGAGAAGATGAAAGTAACTATCTAAGTGTCATCATTGATACTATTCTAGAATTGAAGTTTAATGGACTTGATGACTTGAAAAAAGTTATCAAAAACTATACTAAGCTTATTCATATCAATTTCATTCTCTCTAATCATATGAATGAGATCATGAATAGTTTTTACAACGCTGAATTCTTTGATCTAGAGACACATGAGTTGATCTCATTACTCGATAAATTGTTTGCTGATAGTGAATTAAAGACTAGAAACATTCAGGAGATTAGAGAAATCAGAGAAACAGAAATTTAGGTAAACTTCATTAGCATAACATTTTATTAGTAGTCATTTCTATCTATTTTCTATTGTAGTCATCATTTGTTGTAGATGTATGATCAAGTCAAACAAAAATCGATTCCTCAGAGGATTCATCAAACTTATCCACCAAGGGCTGTATAGTTCCATTCACTACTTTCTTTCTAGTCTTGGTATTATATGCATTCAGCTTCTCAATAAGTGGATTGAAGACTCGTTCCTCAACATCCTGTGCCCACAAAACATCCATATGTTCATATGAGTCTATTTCAAGGACTTCTAAGTCGCATACGCTAGTCAACGACTCTTTTGTGCACTCCATATCAATTAGCATATCCAATGTACCATATATCAATAAAGTTGGGGTTGTAATCAATTGCACGGGGAATGGAGCAACCCTATGAACTTTCGAGTTGGTTGAAGTCATCTTCGCCAAAGTGGAAACGGTATCATCATCAAACATTTGGAATCGTTTGTTTTTAATTATCTGGAACCAATGTACAACAGATTTGACACTTGAAGGTGAAAACATATGAGGGTATCCTATAGCCTTCTGCTCAAACGTTATGTTTGCACTCTTCCAATCAAATAGCAACACTAATGATTTATCAACAACTATTCTATAATATCTTTCACCCATGATTTTTTGCCAGAAAACGACAGATGGCAAGATAGCTCTTTTACCAAACAGCTTAAAGATTAAAGATGAGGCGGAATCGACAAACCATCTTGCAAGTGGATGACTTAATCCCTTAGGTATCATAGCAGGACTCAAACCAACAAACAACTTCACCTTCTTATTCAATTCTGGGTTTAGCGCTAGCGCTCCAAATGCCTGAGCAGACCCTTGACTAAAACCTATGTAGTTCAAGTCAGGTTCACCAGTTATCGATAATATGTAATCTAATGTATCTGGAATATCGTAAAGAGCAAATTCGTCTAAAGAATATTCCCAAAATTTCAGATCCTTGGAGTTCAAACTCAAATGCTTCCTGGAATATTTATTCCCTCTATTGTTCCCTAGCCAAACATCATAACCTCTATCAAGTAGCACAAAGGGCAAGCACTTTGACTTGGAAGTTCCAAGCACAAACAACTCGCTGTTTGTTAATAGACCATGATGGAAATAGACGACAGGTCTTCTGATGTATAAGTCGTTTGTCTCTGGATTGATCACTCTATGAATTGTCAAGAGGTAGCCATCCCTCGTCCGAACAACGTGCTCATGTACCTTGTAGCCGTGGGCATTGCATATGTCCACAATGTCAACAGCCTGTACAATCTTCTGATGGAGCCTTGATTGGTTCAAGGTTTTGCTAACGCTGGAAAAAGGTGGAAATAGTGCCAGAATCCTTGCCAAGATAGAAAAACACGGCGTCAGGAATGTTGCAAGGAGGAAAATGAGAGCGTCTTTCAACATCGGATCGTTGTCTGACACTTTTGCACAATCCGTTAATGATGTATTGGAGCGTGGGAAGCTGTGTCAATTCTTTGTGGTTGAAGATCATCAAGATTTCGCGGAGGCATTTGTGATAATGATTGATTTAATCATGTTCATATGAGCAGCAGCAGCAGAAGAAGAAGGCAGCAGAGACCCGACTAAGATGGATGACCACCCCTAATTTCATCCCTCTATCACTCAAATAATAATGGTATAGCTGTTTAAGCAAGATCTACATATTCGTATATTTATTTATTTACCTGAAACGTAACACACTGATCATCTTCCTATTATCACGTGAACCATCACGTGCCGTTTTTTTTTTTTTAAATTGTTTCTGGTTACGTAATTTTCCAAATTTTTTCTCATGGAAAATCAAAATTATAACTTGAACGCTTAGAAGCTGATTGTTAATTGTCCTTTTTTCGCTCAAAACAACTCGCCAAGATGTCTGATTACGGTGATGATGCGTATGTGATTGTTTTGTTTGATTTGTATTACGAAAACTAGACACTAACACCTTTAATAGTTTCAATGATGGTGGTGAAAACTACGCTGACTTCGATCAAGAATACGCCTCTGATTACGAAGAACTAGTTGCTGAACCAGAAGCTGAACTTGCTGAAGATGGAAGAGTTATTGTTAATGGTGGTAATGGACCAGCTGACGAGTTTTCACAGGAGCAAAGCAAGAGAAGATCAAACAAACAGTTGGCTATACCAAAAGATAAAAGAACAACAACACCATACATGACCAAATATGAAAGAGCAAGAATATTAGGTACGAGAGCTCTACAAATATCAATGAACGCTCCAGTTCTTGTTGATTTGGAAGGTGAAACTGATCCTCTTCAAATTGCTATTAAGGAGTTGGGTCAAAAGAAAATCCCATTGGTGATTAGAAGATATTTACCAGATGGAAGTTACGAAGATTGGGGATGTGATGAGTTGATTGTCGATATAGATGTTTAATTGTATTATAGTCAAAACAAAAAAAGAAAAAACAAACGTAAATTGGGAAAAGGGGAATAGCATAATGAACTACAAGTAGCAATATGCAGCTAAACGATCGTCTTTAATACTTTTTAGTTAGATACGAAATTTAAAAACTCCTTACCCATGAATATTTGATCACCATTCATCCTTACACTTTTGAAGGCATCAAATATAGGATCTAACTCTTCATTGTCCATTCCAGCTGTTATCAGACTTTCTTTTAATTCTTTTGCATTGACTTCCATGTCCTGTGAGAAGATCTTCAATGCTCGAACAATTTCGTTCTTGTTGGGAATTTGACCCAATCCATTTGACATCAGCGAGAGGAAAGCAGTGAAAGTCATCTTTGTCGATAGCATTTCTTTGACTTTTTCAGCAGTCACATCCTGGCCCAGTGACTGGTATATCTGCTTCAAATCTTTGGCCGAGATTTCACCATCGTTATCTTGGTCGATCAGCTGGAAAGCGTCTCTCAATTTGTTTATCTGCTCAGCAGGAAGATTTGTGAAGGATGGGGTTTGATTAGCCTGGATCATTTTATCTGAATGTTTCTTATGTCTCTTCTCTTCTCTCTTCTCGATTTAATGAGACGTTTTTATCCTGGAAGCTCTTTTGTTTCTGAGATGTTTTTTTATTTTTTATTTCAAAGTGTTTATTTATATTTCTGTATTTACTTTTTGCCGTTTCGGGTTAGATCACCAAAACTAGTCTTTAATACAACGTTATACACAAAAAACAGAATCATTCAGCTTTAACAAAATTTGAACACTTCCCATAATGAAACTAGCCTGTTGAGTTTGATGGTTAAATTCAACTCTTTGTCTCTCAGCTGTTTTAACTGGGTTAGTTCACTTGGTAATAAGAACTCCATCTCTTTGCCTTTAACATCATCTCTGTTGATCTTGGCAATCAATGGGGCATTCTCCTGTTTTAAGTCAGCAATTTTGTTTAAAATCTGTCCCATATTCCAACAGAGATTATTCTTCAAGAAGTCATTGCCATGCTTCTCACAAACACGGAATAAGAACACTGTCTTTGAGGCTGCTCTATCAGCAGATTTGGGTATTTCTTGAATTTGTAAAAAATTGAACTTGACCAATGTTGAAGTCAAAGATCTGGCGTCTTTCTCTTTTAGCAGTGCAACTGAGTTGATTAGCTTCTCAGAAACTAGTCGGTTGTCCCTAACACATCTCAAAATTCTAGCAGCCGGGGCTCCTAAAGTTGAACTCAAAACATAATCATGAATATTTCTTCTCAAGTATGGAATCAAGTCTGGGAAAGGAACATAATATAACCCATTTGTATCCTTCTTGAGAAAGGGTACGGTTGATCCAACCAGAACTTTCAAGTGTTGATCGATAATAGCAAAATTCGAAACTTCGATAGAATCTTGAACATCCAGATCATCGTCGTCATCATCATCAACAACATCTTTCACCTCATCAAACTGAGGATCAATGTAACCAAGCTCTGTTTTGATACGTTTAGCTCCTGGTCTCACACCTCCATTCTCGTTTTTCCTCTTAACCGGACCAGTCAAGATGGACCCATTTAGTGAAATTTCTTTTGGCAGTAACTTCAAAACATCTTTGGCACTAAACATGCTCGAAGATTTTGGATCATAGTCTCCGACATTATGAATCTCTTCATTAGTTAACCCAATTTGAAACAATGGGTTGATGACATCTGGTGAGTTCTTCTCAGTGGCTAATAGAGCCTTTTCATAAATGATTGATGTAATTTTACCGATTTTGTGGGAACAGAATTGGGTAAGTTGTGATGTTCTTCTTGCCTTAAAGAACCTTCTGATATTAAATCCCAAAGTGATTGACGGATCAACCTTCATTGAAGAGGTCAATTTGTCTTTAACCATCAAATTATCAGGCTCATAGTTTATTATATTAGTGAAATCCAACTTGGCCATAGATTTTGCTTCAGTTGTACGCTTCAATTCGGATAAGGTGGAGTTTTTTGGTAGTTTGGCATAAGCCTTCTTGTAGGCCGAACTCCAAACATCTTTTAAAGGGTTAAAATGTGTCTTTTGGATTGGAATTAGATACTTATCATTTACCAATGTTGTGAAATGATTTTCAAGTTCATAGGCTTTTTCTGCGTCTTCTGTTCCAAACGATAATAAGTATTCGGTAGTATTCAAGCTCCCCAAGCTCAGAAGGTTGTTTACTATCTGAGTTATGGTGTCGTTTTTGTAAACATGATCAATATGAGAAATGATTTCACCAGAGTACAACAACGTCAAAATACCTTCTTCTTTAACTGTATAAAATGTCGAGCTTCCAGTCAGTGTTTTTTCCTCCCAGAACGAAACACATCCAAGTTGAATCAAGCTGACCAAGGTCTTTCTTATCAAAACAGACGATAGAGTAGACCTTTTACTCAACTCTTTAATAGTCAATCTTCCATAACTGATCAATGTCGATATAACAAGCGACGCCCTTTTACCTAAGTAGGACTCGATGAGCCTCGTATAAACGTATGATTCAGCACTTTGTGTCTTGGAAGAATGTGGAAGTGACATCTTTTTGACAGAAGCAAAGCTGTTGTAGAAGTGACTGGATCAGCTCTTCGTATTACAATTTTGTAGCTCATCACTTTTTTTCGTAGTGCTGAGTTTTTCACAACGGAAAAAAAAAAAAAAAACTAGTACTAGTACACTTTCGCGAAAATTTCCTTCTGTAGCAGGGGTTCATAGGGTCTTTACAAACCTCAGACTGGTATTTCCTCTTATTTAGACTTAAACTAAGAAGCGATTTTCTTACTCCTCATGATCTTTGGACACCTGGGATCATCTGTCGCCCCAAATATTATCGGTAGCAGGGCTCATAAAATCTCAACTTCACCAGCTAGCTCCAATCTTCTACTACTGGAACCGACATATAACTTATATGTTCCTTGTGAGATCACCCAACTCTGGTCCTCTGTATTCCATGTACTGATGTCTCTTCTCAAAATATCAAAGGTTATTTTGGCAGTACCACCGGCTTTAACAAAGACTTTGTCAAATCCTCTCAATCTTCTTGGTGTTTTAACGCCGCTGGTACTTGTTGGATAGTCAATGTAGAGTTGTGCAACATATAAGCCTTCGGTATCACCAATATTGCTAACTTGAACTTCAACAGAATATAGAACGTTCCATAATGCCTCATTTCCACCCGCACCGCCACTAGCAATTGGTTCTTTGAAGTCATCTTCTTCTGTGTATCCTTCTGGGTATTCATATTCATTGACGCTATATATTTTCTCGTTGAATAAATAGGGATAAATGTAACCAGGAACTGGGGAAAAATCTCTAAAAGGAAACAAGGCATCATCAACATCTCTTAATCTCTCCTCTGCAAATACATACTCATCCAAAAATGGGGAGGGGAATGGTAAATCTGTTGTTGGTGGTAGCACCTCCTTTATTGATAGTTCAGATAAGGAGAATTTGGTGAACGATAGACCATATCCAAACTCATATCTTGGTCTAATACCGGCATCATCAAAGTAAGTATAATCCAACAATCTGTTGAGGTCATCTTCAGGTCTACCCTTGATAGGGATCTTATCAATAATATCAACGTACTGCTCTTGCTTTCTGGCAATAGTGAAAGGTAATCTCCCACTTGGATTGACTTCTCCAAAGATGACTTCAGCAATAGCTGTTCCCAGAAATTGGCCTAAAGGTGCAGAGAATAACACAGCAACAATATTCTCCTGATCGACAAAAGGTTCAAGATCGACTGGTCCAGTTGCAGTAATCACAAGAACAGTCCTGTGGCACCTATTAGCAATATGCTGGATCAATTCCTCAGCATTGTTCCAGACTGAGATGTTCTTACGGTCTCCAAAGTTTCCATCAACCTCAATGTATCCTTCCCCAGAGTCTGCTGTGGCAAATACGATTGCCATATCGGCATATTCAGCTATATCATCCACATGGTCAAGATCGTATTGATCTGTTGTGAAGTCAATGACCATATTTCTGGCTCTAGCCTTCTTAGCAATGGCTTCATAGGGTGTTATTCCATATGGAGCATTAACACTAGCAGATCCCCATCCACTGAACAAAGCACCATAAACAGCCTGTTGGTCTTTAGCATTGAAACCTTGGGGGTCAGCACCAGCAGCAGTTCCAGCAATCAAGATTCTCCGAACCCCATCACTTTCAGCGATTGGAAGATGGTGTCCATCATTTTTCAATAGGATAACGGCTTCACGTGCCACTTCAAGAGCTGTATTTTCAGTAAAATCGTCTCTAGCATCAATATGGTAATTTGTTTGTTTAATTGGGCCAAAACTCTGAAATGGGTACTCTTGATCATATGTGTGGAAAGTCCAAGAGCTGAAGTTTGGTAGGTCTTCTTCCCTTTGATCACTTGGTAACTTGACATCAATGGAGAAGAATGAAGCCAAAATTCTACTTACCATGTCATTCAACCTTGCTTGTGGTATAGTGTCATTATAAACTGCTCTGGTTAGTAATGGACCCCAGTATGATTTGCCGCTGCACCAATCGCCAAATATCTCACCAGGCATGGTCATGTCCAAACCAGATAAGGCCGAATCGACACCTGAATGTTGAGCTCCCCAGTCACTGACAACAAAACCTTGAAATCCTAATTCCTCTTTCAATAGATAATTTAGCAAATATGAGTTTTCACAAACATATGTCCCATTAACTCTGTTGTAAGAACACATGACACCACCAACACCAGCATGTACTGCATCTGCCCATGGCCATAAGTAAACCTCGTGCATGACTTTATCCTTAATAACAGAGTTGATTGAGTCGGCGAGTCTATCCCAGTCACCACCAGTCCATTCATTCTCCTGACGAAATCTCTCTTGTTCATTGCCAATAAACTGACGAGCGCATGCCACAACACCTTCTTCTTGGATTCCTTGAATTGTTGAAGCTCCAGCAGTACCTTGCAAATATGGATCAGAGCCAAAACTTTCCCAGTTACGTCCGCCTTGAGCTTTCAATCCAATTGGACCAATTGTAGGACCCAACAAAATATTGACACCTTTAGCTTTAGCTTCTCTACCGACAGCTTTTCCTCTCTTGTACAATAAGTCTTTGTTAAAAGTAGAACCCGCTGCCATTCCAGAAGGGAAACCAGTTACGAAATCTGTGAATCGAATACCATTTGGACCATCTTGAAGGCAAAGGGATGGTATATTCAATCTCGGAACACTACCAGTATTTCCGATGCAAGGACCCGAACCCCAACCAGTACCTGTGGTCAAGTTAACCTTTTCTAAGATGGTCATCTCACTAACGATATCTCTTGCTTTGGCATAAGCAGCCTGCCATACATGTTGTAGTCTTCCACCCGCAGCTGTGACTTTGTTAGTAACAATTCCCACAATTTAACCGCCAAACTAATATTAATTGTAGGTATCAAAACGAACGAGAAGGATAATAGCTTGGACTGAAATAGTTTATGTCATCTGTATCATCAGAGCCAGATGTAACAGGATCAGGGTCAACGTATAGCTGTTTGTTTTGAAAATCTGTATTACGTCGTTGTAGCGGCAAATCATCGCTTGAAAGATCAACAGCAACTGACACAGCAAAAAACAGAGAGATACACAAACCAAGTTGGTGTATTCTGCACGATTCAAGTAACATGAGTGATACTATCAGCCAGGGCTCAACAAATGGTTACTCTTACAGATCAACCGCCGTGAAAACAGTTGGTTTTGTTGACTTCATTGAGAACAAACTCACATATTTGGAGATGGAGGGAGCATGAATCAATTTATACCAAAAATGAACAAGCAAAAAAAAGAAACAAATCTCCTTCAACAAAAGTCTAAGTAGTAGGAAATGATTACCGCGCTGGTGCTTTCTCATTGGTTGTCACTGGTTTCTGCATAATTGGAGTTTGGCGACATAGCGGTGTTGAAAGTGTGATTGCTATTGTTGTGGGTGGAGTAGTGAAGGCTATTCAAGCTGAATGGCTGATGTCCCGATCTCTCTCTCCTGTCAAATATGCTGGCAGGTGGAATTCCGACTGTACTGGCATTGGTGAACAGCGTAGGATGATCTGAAGTTACAGTGGCAGATGTTGACTGTTGGGAGTTCATTGAGAATGTGGAGGATCGTATCGACATTGTTGACAGTGAGATTACGGGAAGTGTGCTGATGTTGTCTGGTTTCGTAATACTCTCAAGATTCACGGATGCTTGTTTCAATGATCTATCCATAAATCCATCAATAGAACTACCATCTATGCTGGTTTCGATCCCTTCGCCTTGTGATTGAATTTGATTGAATTTTGGAGCGGTATGGACATTTGAGGTCGTTGTGTTTTCTATTGTCTGCTTGAGATGATTTGGGTGTTGTCTAGTTGTATCGTTTTCTCCTTCATCCGTATTCTTATTGTTGTTATGAGAATTCAGGGTAGGCCTGACCGGGTGAGTCCGACTTCTAGACTGCTTGAGGCTGGGCTGTGATACAGAATGGGAGTTGTTTTTTGGTTGCAACAGTTTTTTAACCCAAGAGAACCTTCCAGGTTTAGTTCTTTGATCTAATTTTAAGATTGAAGTTAGTAAAGATATTTGTAGCATTGTTTCCAATCATTAACTCACCATAATCATGATCTCTCTTCTCAGACATTGAATATAACAAGTGAAGATCCCAAGGGAGTAGTCTATTGTGGGCGGGTTCAAGGGTAACAGCTTATTGCTATTCAAGAAGTGTGAGACCATCCATTTGCTCAAATTCGCTCGCAGCACATCAGAAAAATTAATAGTGTCATACAATTTCGCGGATTGTCTAGCAGCAGCAGCAGCAGCATTGGGGGCCCTGGGTCTGTACGGAGGATCTACCACCTGCAGGTTTAACTAAAAACATAGAGTACACGGAGTGTATGTTACATTTATAATGTGGGAATAGTGCTCATAATTTACCATAAATAATTACGGATTACTCAGACTTATGATCCTAACGACAGAATGCACCGCCAAAACCGCTCAAACCAATTGAAAACCCACATATTAAAGCTATCAATCTGTTCTAATTGCGCGTTGTGTCAAAATTGGAAACAAGATGATAAGTACGCAACTCACTTTTGTACTTTGTTATCTAGTGGAGCCTTATTGTTTCCCTCATAAGCAGGTGGTGGAACATCGTTGTGATTGGAAGAAGATGAGAAAACCTCTTGTTCAGCATAGCCTGATGAACTTTCTACTTGTGGATAAGTTTCTTCAGCTGCTTGACCGTGATTAGTTGAGGGAGTATCATTATCAATAAGTGCTTCGTAATCCCCAATTCTTCTATTTTGATTTCCTGTCAATGGACTGGTTGTGTAGACAATGTATAAAGCATGTAATAACCCAGGTAAACCAAATAGTAAAGTTAAGAGAATATTCAAAAGAAACTGACTTGACCAGAATCCAGATCTTATCAGAACTGCAATAGGTGGAAAGAAGAAGGAGACGATGTATAGCAAAATATCAGAAGTGTCAAAACAAACGTGGTAATGTTCGATGGCCATTTTTATGAAAGAATTTAAGGGGGTATATTTGTTGAGCTTTGAACTATATTGTATATATGCTGAATATAGTGAAATAGTTTAGTGGGACTTGTCTTTAGTACGCAAAAAATATATCTATGTGTGAGAAAGGTACCGTTGTTTGATATTTTGATGAGAGTTTGGTTGTAGATGAGTTTGATTTTGATCTATTGTCACAATTATACTTTGAAAAAAAAAAAAAATTGTGACATCCAGACATTACAAAAAGACGCGATAAGGATGAAAAACGTGAAAAAGAAAAATCCATGGGCACAATTGGTGTTACAAATCAAACCAGCTTCTCCACTCTCCAATCACAAATCAAATTCCACAAAGTGCAGCGGAGCCTACCGCCCTCACAAATGAAGAAAAGTTTACCAGAGAGTAGCGCTTTACTTCTTTCTTACGAGCCAGCATGTGTTGTCAGTCGTTATATTAATTACGTCGACTATATTATATCTGCACGCTTCAATTTTATTTTTTTCGGGATTCTATAATTAAATTAGTGATGGGTCGGCGTGGGTCTTTTTGTGTCGTTAAAGATAATTAAAAGAAGTACGAAATATGGTTTTCGCAAGTCCCAGGCAAAAGTCATTTGGGTAGTTGATGTGCCATGCAACTTCGTCTAACCCGTCGCGGGAATTAGCTTGAGGCTCACTTAGTAATACCAGTAGGCGCCGGCAGTTATTTATAATAACCTAGTCTGAAGACCAGCAAGCTGAAACTCGAAGAATAAGTAATAAAGCTAGATCGAATTAGTCTCACATCTGCTCATTACATGAACAGCTGATACATGATAAATTATCACCAGTAGACGCAGTGTCAACTGTCTCCTATTCTTAACACAACTTATATACTATAATAATATTAGTGGGACGTGAGTACTGACGTTAAGAAAACCCCACTACCAGTACATATCTCAGAAATATGTTTGATAGATTTACTAGCTGTGTAATTCGGAGATATTCAGGCCGTGTTCGATACGTCGTCTAATTAGAAAGGACAACATCATATATCAAGTTACAGTAGTCTCAGTTCTCAAAGAACCAGTAGAAAAAAAAATTTAGAGATCAGCTAATGATAATAGTATCACTCTAATTGTGAGCCATTTGATAATGTTGGGGTTCCCACTAGTAGTTCACATACCGCACCTTCATGGTTTCATGACACATACTTCAACTACTGCCTGATGCGATTGAACAGCTTAACGGGGCTGATTGATCATTGATATATTGAGCTGCCCTGTAAATTTAAGTCAGCGGCTTCAACAGGGAAGTGGATTGGCATAGGTTGAGATGGTCTCCTCATCTGCAAGTAGTTGGTTCTTTTGACTGTTGATAGTTGATTGGACAGTCGCCTGTCATTGTACTCAGTTGTCACTTGTCAGTTGTCACTTATCAACCAAAGGCCTGGGATCGGTGAACTAATAGACCCCGAGATCAAAAAAAACTTTCAAATGCCATTCAAAGCTTGCCGGTCGTAATGGGCTGTGTTTTAAACACAGCCCAGACGGGATTTCGGTTTTCGCAATTCCCTATGCCGGAATACTTTCCGGTGTTCCAGAACGAGCAATAATCAACAAAGTCAGCCCGAGGACCGAGATCTGCTGCCTCAAAATGTCCTGATTCTGGGAAACTTCAGCCAATCACCGTGAGGCTTGATGCTTTCGGATAACTTTGACTTTCAAACCCCAACAATCTCGCATGATATTGTAGCCGCTTTTTGCACGAAGGGATTTGGCAAGAAATCAAGCAACGTCTAACTTTATAGTGTTCTTTCTGTGGTTTGGCTCAGTCTACCTGTATAGATACACCAGGAAGTCAAATGACGGTGCCTGTAGTTCATCTATAATGAAGTCGTCGTATCGGTTGGAATTAGGACAAAGTCCACAGAACAGGCTACAATTCTAGATCGGCTTGTTATTTGTGACTTCCCAGTTCCCAGTTCCCAGTATTGTACAGCTTGTTTTTCCTTTTTTCGTGAATGCCGGCACTGTCTGCAGTTGTCCACATAAACATCAACAGGTATATAAATCAACACAAATCTCAGTTTTCCGTGAGGTCAGTTTCATATACCCTGTTGGTATCACCTGGTAACAGAACGAACCAGAACCGATTATCTTTTGTGCCATAGACAAAGTCTCTTCTCTCCTTGGAAATCCACATACTAGCTGTTTCTCCTAACCTCTTGAACCACCTTATCATATTTCTTGATCAATTCCTAAGATCCCGGTGATCCCATCAAAAGATTGGTTTAATAGGACTATCAATCAATCTGCCAAAATTTGACGTCATTCATAGTCGATTCTTCAAGCCACCCTTGGTCTATTTCATCTTCGGAGTAGATACCAAACTACACATGACGGAAATGAGTTACATATCGAGCCAAGTTTATCCTATAAGTTCAGCTTTTGACCGCCCATCTCAAGAAGAAAACATGAATCAGACACACGCATTCCCTTCTTCTCAACAGGCTTTCAGCCAATTGAATTTGCCAGCATATCAAGCACAACTCCCAAATGAACATTCAAACTCGTCTAACCTTGGTAGCTTTGAGAAAACTCCGTGGTCAGTCAATTCAAGAGACTTCGATAACTTAAGATCAGATCCGTCATACGGTAAAAGACCTTCACTACCCTCGCAGTCCCCGAACTATACTGTCAGTATTCCACATACTATCACAGGGTATTCGAGTTCGAGTCATGCTCCTCGCCCTCAACAGCTGCAATATCCTTATGCTTCACATCAGCTAGGAGGTCATCTTCAACCACCTCCACCATATCAACAACACCAGCAACAACAGGGCATAGTTAAGCCGGTCTTGACTAGTCAATTCAAATTCCCAGATGCAAGTGATATAGTTGTCCCTTCACAATCCAGCTTGCTAGATGCTTCAAGTTTCACAAATCTGATATCGACATCTCAACATCACACCAATCATATCAATCCAGATCACTATCATTTTCAGCCAATACACCCCAATGGTATATCGGTACAAACAAGCGATGATAAATTTGATGCACTGATATCAACCTCAAAGCAACTGAGTAGAAAAAGAAGTAGAGGCTCAAAATCCAAATTAGATTCTCAACAAGAAGAATTCCTTTGCAATCATTGTGGTAAGGTATTTGCTAAAAACTATAATCTCAAGAGTCATCTGAAAACACATAGCGATGAGAAGCCATTTAACTGTTCATTTTGCAGTAGAAGTTTTGCAAGAAATCATGACAGGAAAAGACATGAATTACTTCATAAAGGTATAAAAAGATTTCAATGTGGAGGAATTTTGAGGGATAATACAACAAGATGGGGATGTGGTAAGAGATTTTCCAGAGCTGACGGTCTAAGTAGACATTTCAAGACTGATATTGGCTGGCTATGTGTGAGACCGTTAATGCTTGAAGCTAAAGAGATGGAAAATAATACAGGTTCGACCAGTATTGATCATGCCTTCGCAACGAGTCTTGACATAAATTTTATCAATGATTTGATAAAAAGAAAATGATGGGAGTTCTAGAGCGTGGCTTCCTATTTATTGCCTCAATTATTTTAAACACCTTCAAACCAGTGATTAACTTCATGGTAACGAAATATCATAAGCGTAGCTGCTCTCTAATGGACAAATTACGGCATAGCTGATATTTGAGAGATAAGAAAGGATCATCAATCAAGACCGTGACACTACCGTAGCATCCACTCACCAGTCACCACATGGTTAATGGGACACTTTCTCTTCCAATAGTAACCCTAACTAATTACAAGGAAAAAACCGTCACCGGCTAAATGAGAACAACACTAGCAGCACACAGCTTTTTTTGCCTTTCCGCCGAAACCCGCCCCGTCATATACATTGCACTTCGCAATTCTTGAAAACATGGCAAGCTTAAATCGCAAATCGCACTCTTTTTCACCATCTTCTATTGTCAAAGTTTTTATGTAACTACTACGAGGCAACTTCATAGTATAGCACAAACTTATTGGCGTGAGAGTATATTAAATTAGTCATTAAAGTTATTATATGGGGTTGTTTGAGATAGAATCAGCATCAGCTTATAATAAAGCAAACGTCATAAGTTTGATCTTCTTAATTCTAGAATTGAGAAAATGGGGATTCTTTTTGATCTTCCATGATTCTCAGCATGTTTGCTTTTTTGCAACTTCAACTGTTCAATGATCAGCATCTTGACCTGGATTGGTTGTTTCGTAATCCAAGTATTTTAGAATGTACCATAAAGCGGCAGAGATTAGAGAGCCAATGAATGGACCAACCCAATAAATCCAGTGGTAGTTAGGGAATGATCTAGCAGCAACACATGGGCCGAAACTTCTAGCTGGGTTTAAACCAGCACCAGTGTAGTAAACACAAATTAAATGACCAATGAATAGAGCAACACCAATGTATAATGGAGCAATGTATGTAGCTTTGTGTTTTTCAACAGCCAAGAACAAGACAGTGATACAAAGAATGGCAGTACCGAAAGCTTCTAAGAATAAACCTCTGGTTCTTGAGGCACCACCACCTAGACCGTTGGTGAAGGCAATTTCACCTGGGGTCATAGCACTAGCAGCACCAGCAGCAGCCATACCAGCAACCATTTGAGCAAGCATCATCAAAGCACCTCTAATTGGAGGAACAGCTTTAGCCAAAACTAAGGTTAAAGTAACAGCAGGATTTAAGTTACCACCAGAGACTCTGTAAAAGATGGAAACACCAACAGTGACAGAACAACCGAAACCGAAGGCAATCATGACCAATTGAGCTGGATGGGAACCACTTTCTTTAACTTGAGTATCTTGATTAGCAATTTGAGCAATCAAGAAAGCAGACCATAAAAACAAAAAAGTACCACAAAATTCACCAATAACAGCAACAAGGTGGTTTCTCAAGGTATCAGACAATCCAAGTCTTTGACTTCTTGGTTGGTAAGGTGGGATGTATTCAACATCTGAGGATGGTTGAGCTTCCAAGTCAGCAGCAGGTTGTTGAAGTTCTTCAGCAGTCATTGTGAACTAAAAGAGACGTTCGAATGTTAATGAGGTACCGTCCGTAAGCTCATCGAAGCTCAAAGGGAAACTAACGTGGTTTTATATACTAAAAAATTTGATCAGCTTTTTCTTTTGTTTGTTTTTCTGTATGTTCATGTGCCCAATTAGGAAGTAGGCAATAACAAGGCATCGCTGAAATTTCTTTTTCCTGCAGGCTGGTTCGACTTTGGACCGAGCCTCAGACCTCAGTCTCATAAAAAGCTTTAACCTCAAGTCGAAAAAAAAACTATGTAAGAGATAACGGGAGTAGCAGAGAGCTGATGGGAAATAAGACTCGGAGTCTATATACTGATGGCGGGTTGTTATGAGTTCATTGAACTTCGAAGATTTGGTGAATATAAGTTGACTTGTGTGGAAGCACCATCGAGAGAAGAACCTGTAATATGTAGTCGGCTGTGATCGAATTTCATCTTCGATGATACACCCTGGCTCTGAAGGCTGGAGCGGAAACAACGCTTGTTTTCAATAAAGTTCTTCCACCTAATTATATAGTCTTCTTCATTGGTCTTTAGACCCTGTCCCTTAATATATTCTGACAATCATGAAGAAAAACTAGCTCAATTTAGGCAATTTGATGAGTATTCGAGTAATAAATTATTATCGTTCCTACGAGTGGAACCCATTGATTAAAACCAGGCAAAACGTTGCAGGCAACTGCTGAATCCCATCTCTTCAACTCCTGCGTTCTCCCTTCCCGAATTGATTTATCTTCAGAGGAAGAAACAGAGAAGCAAGCCGAGTAAAAGACATGATCTGAGATTGTGCCAGGCAGCAAGTCCCGCCTTTGGTCAAACCAGGAATATAGACGAACTTATATAGTAACGTCTTCGTCTAAAACAGACCCAGCTGATGTGAAATGGATGCGGCCTCGTCTATCAATGCTCTCATTCTATCGCCGAAAAATCAATTTTAGGTAGTTGTCCACCTAGATATTCCGGGTAATTCATCATGTAAATTGTCTAATTGTTTTACTATATATATGAGTTGGACGTACACAATTATACAGCAAGTACAGTTTAGTTTAGCTCATGATGCTAAATTATATCATGTCGACAGTATTATAAATTTGAGAATTCCAGGATTCTCCATTATGTGTGTAATATTCCAGATATTGATCACATAACTGCTAGTGCTGATCGCGTAGCTAATTATAAAATAAAAACACCAATATTGTTGATCATGATGAACGACGGTACTTGAGCTGCTGCTGGCAGTGAGCTAGCAGTTCATGAACCCGCTGAGAAGTGAATGATCTAGCTGACTAATTTACCATCATATGAAATCAGTGAATTAATTTCTACTTCGATGTCAACTGTCAAGGTAAGACGCGGCATGTCAACTCTTCACCGAAATTTGATAAAAAATTTTTGATTCAAATGCCAAAAATAGATTCCTCGGCGTTTCAATATTATGTAATAGCGACTAATTGTAAGCTAGAGTGTTGAGGCTCATTGCAGTTTGCTGTATATCGAAGATCAGTTGATGATCAGCTATTTTTTGCTTGCCGTAATGAAACATCAATATACCTAGGTCTTGATAGATGATAACTTCATAAGAGAGTACGTGTCAAATTGTTAAACTAGTCAGCTCGCGGTCTTCAATGTTTGAGACAGCTGCACAGAATTGGAGAGACTGGATACTGAGATGGAAGACTCAAGACTGAGGTCAACTCATATGATAATAATTTAGTCCTCATATATAGTCCTGGGAGAGTTGTTCTCAAGACCGGAGAAATTAGGGTAATGCACCAAGTTTTTCATATAGCCTGAATACCTCAAATCAAGAGTGTGCTGAAATATACGCAGGAAGCTATAGGTAAGAAAAAGGGGGGGTGGAGGAGGAGAAAGACTGCTGATTGAAGATGGAGCAGTGCAGTAAGTAAGCGTAAATAGAGGAACACCAGGTCGGTTGTTTTCCATCTACAAACGAAATCTAAGCTTATCAATCATCATTAATCATTCATCAACAGTCAACATTGAATCACCATCCATCGAACCGACAAACTCAGAAAGCGTAATAAAAGCAACAAAGATGAATCCAATAAACTTGAAACAGAGAAAACTGTCAAACTTGTTTTATTTCAATCAGATATCTAATCAGGAGACTGTCATTTCGTCAGCAATGGTTATCGATCCAAGAAACTTATCTACAATCAACTTCACAAATTATGGCTATCCTGCTGAGTCTCCAACGTCACAGTGGTGGGCCTGATGTCCTTTACTTGAAAAATCCTCAATCAAATTCTTTCTTCCGCTATAATAACAAGGTTGAGGTATCATTGGATATTATTCTATTGAGTGAGAGTCAATTAATTAATGAAGATGATTTGAAGAAATTAAAGCCTAGTCAACTCACTATTTTAAACAATAATTTCAAAAGTAACGATGTTTTAAGGTATATTTCAGTATTTGCAAGAAGTTTTTTCCACTATCCAATTTACTCAATATTGAGTAAAGACATGAACTTGAAGGTTTTCATAAATCAGTCAATCAAGAAGAATACAAATGATGATGCCTTCCAATTGAAAAATATACTCATTTGTTTGTTTGAGTTGGCATCAGAGGTAGTTTATGAGAATATTGATCATCCACTTGAGAATAAAGAAGACAAAGACTTGAAGCTATTGATTTACTTGAAGCGAATATGCTTTGAGGATGAAATCAAATTATTGCTTAGAAATTTAAGTTGGCTGGGTGGGAGATTGGTACACGATGATTTGGAGAATTCGAATATGTTCCAAGATTGGTACATCTTGGAGTTTGATGTTTGATACATTGAATTTCAGGGAACAAATATTGATTATTTTAACGAATTTAACGCGTCAAAAGAAAACTATACATTTTTTTTCGTAGATGTTTAATTCTTCGAAAGTTCAACGATTTTGGCTTTACCTTCAGTGATACTAATCTCTGGTGAGACTTGAACTCTCTTGACAACTAATTTACCTTTTTGGAAAATCCAGTATGAACGCTTGATACCATTTGGAAGTTTTTTGGCACCTAATAAAGTGATCAACTCCTTCTTTTCATCACTTAACAAGTCATACTGCAATTTTTGATTGGTCTTGAACTTCAATTGGGCTTTTGGAGCATCAGCACTCAACCCCAAGACCAATGCTTTATCATTTATGTCATTATAGTTATCTCTGAAACCACATGCTTGTCTTGTACAGCCTGGAGTGGAAGCTTTTGGGTATGCAAATATGATAATCAAATCGTTTTTCGAAGCTAGATCAGTTAATGATAACGGTTCATCATCTTGGTTTAACAGTGTTAGATTTGGAATTTCGTCACCCACTTCCAATTCTTCTGATTTTCTGGCCTTTGAAGATTCTGGTGCAGACCCTTTTGTCTTTTTGACTGTCTTTTTTGGTTTAGTGACTTTTGAAGAGGCTAAAGACTCAACTTTAGTATCAGATTTTTTACCAGCAACTCTTGCTGAACGTCTAGTTGAGCTCATTTCAAGGATTTATTGCAATTGGATGGTATCAGAGACGTTGTAGAAGGGGTCAAAATCAAAGTTTCCTCGAGATTAATTTTTCTAAGAATTTTCAAAAACCATGGAGATTTTTCCAAATCTGGCGACAGATGCGAAAAATAAGTGTATAAAGCATAAAATGCATTGTGAAACATGCTATATAGACTGGCTGACCCAATAAATCGGGTTTTCTTGCTTAAATCTTGACAGAATAGAGCTATACTTCAAACCCCTCAGAAAAACAGCCTTATTATTTCGATACGTACGCACATTGATTGTGAGGTGAATATATGATGACCTAATCATTTATTACTACCAAAAAAAGAAAATTTTCAGACCTCATCGCTCCAACTGAAAAATGCTTTGTGCCTTTTTGATAGAGAAGAAGTCCTCAGTGCTCAAATAAAAACCAGTACAAAATGGCTAAGAAAGGTTTGTGAATTTCCAGAGAAGTATTTGAGATGTGAATGTACTAACATCACTCAACAGTTACAAAAGTTTCAAAACATTCAAGGGCAGCAAGAAGACTGGAGGTAGAAGAACCCGTTAAAACACTTTCTAATGTTGCAAGATCAGAGAAAACAGATGTAACGAGTGCCATCATCCGTGCCACAGTAAAGAAAAATGAAGACCTACTACACAGCAAGCAAGTCAAAAAGGAACAAACCAGAATATCCAAGAAGAAGAGCGGTAGCAGTCTGGGCAGTAATGTAAACAGAGAGAAATTGGAAAGAGCTATACTTCTGAGTGAGAAATTAGAAGGTAAGATCATGAAGAGTAAAGAAAGAGCCAGAATGGTCCAACTAACAAGGAAGCTCAATTGGGATGCCATCAATGCCAATGCCAAACCAGTTGCCGAAGGATCGGCAAGCACGTCTACTGCTCCTAAGAAGGATATTGATGAAGATGCTGAAGATGAGATGGAAGAGGATAATTTCTACACCGATGATGAAGAGCAAACAAACACTGCTATAAAATCCAGCAGCAACGCCTTTGCACTTCTTGGAAATGACGTTGATGCTTGAAATAGCTAGATATACAAGAAGATCCTTTCATTTAGACCAATCATTATTGTAGTAGTAATTATAGTTATGCATGCTGATTTCACGTCAACACCCGAACACCCACAATCTATCCTTTCATAATACTCCAACTTCCGGGGAACTTTACCGGAATTTAGAAATTTGACAAGGTGTTCTTTATCGAATCAATTGGAAATCATCTCTTCAAAACCACCTAACCGCTCAGAATAGTTCTTCAAATAACTCAATTGTCAATGAAATTGTCTTCAATTGCCGTCCCAGCTGCTTTGGCATTGCTCGCTAGGGCAGAAAAGTTTACCCCTTTTGATAAATCTAAATTAGCCGCTGATTCATTCTTCGAGCAGTTTGATTCCGATGACTGGGCTCAATTATGGAGAGTCTCCAAAGCTTTGAGAGACGAGGAATTCACTTATAACGGTGAATGGTCTGTTGAGGAACCAGAGATATTCCCAGGTCTTGAAAACGATAAAGGTTTAGTTTTGAAAACCCCAGCTGCTCATCACGCCATTCATGCTAAACTACCAACTCCATTTGTTAACATTGATAACACTTTAGTTTTACAGTATGAAGTTAAACTACAAAACAGTTTGGTTTGTGGTGGGGCCTATGTAAAACTTTTATCCTCTGATGGTTTACCAGATGATGACAATGAATTTGATAACGATACCTCTTATCAAATCATGTTTGGTCCTGATAAATGTGGAGCTACCAATAAGGTCCATTTCATTCTTCGTCGTAAAGATCCAAACTCTGGCATTTATGAAGAAAAACATCTTGCTGTTCCTCCATTAGCAAGAGTTGTTACAGTTTCTACCCTATACACTTTGATCATTGAACCAAATCAAGATTATCAAATCAGAATCAATGGTGAAGTTGTCAAAGCTGGTAATTTGTTGGAAGTTGGTGCCACCGTTCCGGGTTTGAATCCTCCAAAGCAAATTGAAGATTCAAACGACACTAAACCTGAGGATTGGGATGATGAACAGTATATATTGGATCCAAATCAAACTGAGAAACCAGAAGATTGGGATGAAGATGCACCATACTTGATTGAGGATCCAAATGATGTTAAACCGGAATCTTGGAATGAAGAGACTCCGGAATACATCGAAGATCCAGAGGCTGAGAAACCTGAAGATTGGGATGATGAAGAAGATGGAGAGTTCATTGCTCCATTAATCTTAAATCCAGAATGCGAAGAACATGGATGTGGTAAATGGGAACCATCCAAGATCCCAAATCCTGATTATAAAGGTAAATGGGAACAACCAACTATTGAGAATCCTAACTATAAGGGTGAATGGGCTCCAAAACTGATTGATAATCCAAATTACTATGAGGATACAAGACCATCTGATTTGGAATCAATTGGTGGTATTGGATTCGAATTGTGGTCTATGCAAAACAATATTTTATTTGATAACATTTACTTGGGTCATTCCCTCGAAGAAGCTGAATTGATTGGTAACGAAACATTCGTTCCTAAACTTGCAATTGAAAACGTTGCCGTTCTAGAAAATGCCCCAAAACCAAAAGCTTCAGAGGTTGAAGAACCAGTTAAATCTGAAGAAGATGAGGAAGAAGGTGATTTCTTGGAAGACATCATAAACCAAATACATTCAATCATTGGGGATGGTAAATCCTACCTTGCAGAATTTTTGAGTGATCCATTGCACACATTGAGTTCCAAACCATTGGAAGGTGGATTATACGCTACATTGTTGGTAGTCATTGGTAGTACTATATTGATTACCTTATCATCATTGATTAACTTGATCACTGGCTCTCCAACTCCAACCCCAACTCCAACTTCAGTCTCTAAAAAGGAAAAGAAAGTTGTGGAAGTTGAAGAAGAGGAAGACGAAGAAATTGTCGAGAAAAAATCTACTTCAGGTGCTCAAACCAGCGAAACAATTGCTTCAAAACGTGCTTGAGTTGTATGTGTGTCAAGACAACTCTCATATTCACGACTCTATGTTTTTGTTTTGCGTCCAACATAATCATTGAAACGTCATGTATTTGAAAATCCAAGAAAGTAGTATAGTGAAAATAAAAAAAAATGGCCGTAAATAGTGAGCTTTCATGATGTTTTATTTAGTTTGACATTTACTAGTTGGTGAAAGCTCAGCAAATGTAGCCTTTCTCTCCAGTAGATTTGGAGCACATACATACGTCATAATTACAACTTATGGTCATGGTCGTTTAGGGTAAAGATGTAAGTAATCATACGAATCTCTAAGATCATATGAAGATCAAATTAACTAGATGTCAAGAATTGTGTTCAATACCTGATTCATATTCTAACTGATTGGAAATAGCACCTTATTTGGCGGTTGGTGAATATATCAGCCTTAGAACGTTTTATAAAGCTGTCAAAGAATAACATGAACCTGACTCAAAATTATACCCAAGGATCGGGGCTTATAATGGCTTATATCATGTATTCATTATACTGGCTAGATGATTTTTAAATTCAGCATATAATTGCTAATTCTACCTCGAGAAATTTGGTAGTTTTTTAGCAGATTACTTGCCGTTCATGACGTCGTTATGGTTCGGACGTTTTTTTTTGATCACACGTATCTCAATATAGATATTCACAGTATTTATATAGGATCTTCGCTGGAGTCTGCGTCCAGCAGGTCCTTTACATTAATAGCAATTAATCTCAATCATGAATTTTCAATTATATGATCAAATCAATATTATCACTGCAAAATCATATTAAGTGCAGGTAGTACTCTATATATATACTGCAACAGCGTCTAGTGCATCGACAAATACTCGATAATTTTTAATAGATTTCAGCTGCCAGACGTATCAAGTACGTCGTGACATCGATGCAAATCAACTTTGACCTTGACTAGACTGGCCAGTTAATAAGAAATAGAATAATAGTATGGTTGCGCCTTTATTTCGAACGACATATCATCATATTACTGGAGTTCTCCTATTCTTGCTGATTTATAACGTCTTAATATATATTAACGTCGTATATATTGCGCGTTAATCCGCGCGTTGTTACTCAGCTATATTACAGTCTAATTATAACGATTATAGGACTCTCACAGATAAAGTGAAGTATATATAGATTGAATCTTTCACATTAAAAATACATGCATACTATATTGAAAAAAAAAAAAAAACCACAGCTTGTGTTACGTTCTTTTAGATATTTCTTATCTTGTCGTATATTAACTCTTATAATATTAATTGCTAGTGCTATACCACACCGCTACTAGGGCCGGATCATCAGAGTCTCCACGTCAGCATTAATGTCATTATATTTGTAACAATTATTTAGGACACTCGCAGATCATGAGAACTATATCATAGACTGAAACTTTCACTTTAAATATCATCCACACTATATATTGAAAATAAAAACTAATACATTAAAATTGTTCGCGTGGAGTGTTACTGTGTAGTGTGTAGTGTGTGCTTCCCATGCACCTTCACTGTTACCGATGTCTGATGAGGGCGATATCCTAGGTGGCTACTCCTCTCTCTTTGGTCAGTGATCTACTGGCTTCCAACTCGACATGATTCATGCTTCCGAGTTCGAAGTTTAGAGTTCGATTTCAGAGTACTTTTATTGTCTTAAACTTTCTACTTCTAACCTTTAGCTTAAGACAACCTATCTTTCAAATAGCGAGGTGTTTTAGAAATTCAATTTGTAGGTTTGCTGCAAACATATGCAAGATCCGTCACCATCTGTACGTAATTTCCTCTCCAAAGTCCAGACGTTAGACAAAGACCGAAATGCTAGTGAGTGCAGGTCATTGGTCTCTCATAAAGATGTTTCCAATCCACAGAGTGCTACTCATAATAACGTCCATTATTAGTACAACTGACTATGAAGGAGCCACCAGTTACATCAACGAATAAAACAATAAATATGGAGCTCAAATATAACAGGGTCTATGAACCAACGGCCATATCTAGTGCAAGCATGCAGTGGAATAATATTCCGATCCTAATAAACCCAAAATCTGCAGAAGATATCATGGCACAAAATTACGCTGGCGGGATAATATATTTAATATTAAATGTTCAAGCTGAAATCATTAAACTGATTTAATATTCCAGAAACACAGAAGCTCCTGCAGCTAAAGCCTTCCTGCATTTTGTAGTGATTAGATTGATCGATGACGTTTATACAAATTTTCGATATTATATAAGTATCACAATATGAACGCATATAATATGATGTGGCCATAATCAAAGATCTAATCATAATTATTATAAATATGTGCGTATTATATTACCAATTATGATATCAATATAGAAATGAATATAGTAATTGATAGAACTGACGGGAGTATAGGTTCCGCGCGCTATAATTGAACTTCCAGAAAACATTACGCCTTATAGATGAATCAGCTTCTACCAGCTGGTGCATTTTCATGAAAGTCTCAAAAACAAGAAACCAGCAGCTCAATAGTTCCTGAATCAAGTTAAAGCTGTTTGTGTCACCTGGACAATAGAAATATTCCGGCTAAAGTGTGTCTGATGATGAAAAGTTTTAATTTTAATGTAAACAAAGATAAAACAGTTTAATACCTCATCGTAGTCAGATGAATCATCATGAAACAATAATGTAAGCTTTATATACACTGAACATTATACTTCATTAAATGACTTAGGATTCATTTCAATAAATTATTTTCATAATACAGTAGTCAAAATGTAACCAACCAAACAAACTCTTGCTATTCTCCCATTGACATATATTCAATCATTCCACCATGTCCCAGAAAATACAAATAATCCAACAACATATAAGAAAACCCTTGTGATCTGAATTAGAGCTTCTGAGTTGGCTTTAACTTCAACGACTGATAAGTTACAAGACATATGAATCTTATCATCATCGGAAGTCGGAACCAATATCCTATACGCCGAGTTCTTGATTGTAGAAAATAGGGTCCTCTGGTAGATTCTATTGTATCCATGCACCGAGAGTGAGTGGTGACGGAATCAGAATGGTATAGATGTGATCAGACAAAGTGGACAGTAAACGGCACTACTAACTTCATGTCGTATCTTTGTTATAAATCTCTTCAGCAAGCCGCGCGCGGGGCAGCAGAAGCTAATTGTTGAATAAGTATCGAGCATCGACGATGACTGAAGACCAAATTTGTATGGCCTTCAAAGTCACAACTACTCAAGTTTTAACCGTAACTTCTCAGTTCTTATCAACAATAGTCGCACTCCTTGGACGTTGTGGACCAAAACATTTTCCCCCCCAACAAGTTTCAAAACCCACAAAAGGGGAAGATATGCTAGTTTCTGCAGTAATACTATAGGGACGATTGTAGCTTTGTGGGCAAGTTATGTGATAAAGTCCAAGTACCGCTAAGCGAGCAGGAATCCCTTCATTTTTTTTTTTTTTTTTTTTTTTACGCATTTGACTTGTCAGTTTTTCGATAGACTTTTTACTTTTACTCTTGCTTCATTTTTACTTTGTTTTACCTCTTGCAAGTTCCAACATGCGTTGCGGACGTTTTATAAATAAGTAACGTGAGCTTTCTTTAGTTGTAAACGAAAATTTTTCTGGTTTCTCTGTCAACACCAGCTTTAATACTCAATTTGTTTCATCTGTATATATATATCTCCACAATCTGCCCCCTTTTCCTTCATCTGACTTCAAGAGCATTCTCTCCAATTCCATTGTCCGGATCAATTGACAGTCGAGTCCCAAACCATCATGACTTCTCTGTCCCAACCACATGAAACACAAAGGATAAGACTTCCAAGCGTCAATGATATATTTCCCACAAACCATCATTCTGTTCCCAACAGATCTTCAATTCATACTCCTCCACATCAAACTTCTCCAAGATCAATCATAGTCCAAAGTCCTGTACCAATATCTCTTGTCCATCAGGCTTCTAATGGTACTATCTTGATTCCTATCCATCTTCATCAGCAGTTGCAACAACAACAACAACACTCATTTCCCACCTACTACCAAAACATTCAAGCTGGTGTTCCAGTCAACGTCCAACCAATGACTCAAATTGGAATAACTGGGTCTCCAATCTATACCACCAATCAATCCACCAATCAATCCATCCCAAGACAGCATTTCTGCTCTCCTTCGCTTTCACCATCCAATAATCATTATACAAACACAAACTCAAGATACAAGGTTCGTAAATCAAACCAATTTCAATCGATATCAGCATCTGCCTCGCCAAATGGAAACAACACAAGGCAATCAAACGCCTGGAGCTACGAGGATGATTCTCTTCTGAGGTATTTGAAGGAGGTTCGCAATCTTGGATGGAGAGAAATCTCACTGCACTTCAAAAATAGAACTGCTAATGGTTGTCAATTTAGATGGAGAAGAATTGTTGCCATAGCTAAAGCAAACATGATTGAGCAAGATTCAAATAAGAAACAGATTGGCGCCGATTCATCCCTACAGATTGATTCACCAACCAATCCAACATCTTCAGTCGCCAGTTCAAGATCGAATTCATTGGAGAGTTTACTAAACTAAAGGTTTGCTGTCACACGATCTTTTTTTTTTTTAGAGAAGAGGTCCAGCTGGCACTTGACAGATGAATGTAAGAAATCTTTTGTTCCTTCTGTTATCATGAGTTGGTTGACTGAGATGGGTTTCCTATTTTCAGCTGACTTATTGAAGAGACACAAAATTGTCTCGTTTTGTGCTGAGTTTATGAAGATATTGATGACGTTTATGATTATTTTTTTCTTTGAGATGCTGGTTCAGTTCTTTTTCACTACATATTTAGTAGTTTATGTTATTCTTTTTTCATCAGAATTTGAGTCCTTGAATACGAATGATATTCAAAGCCCTTTGCATACATATTCTAACACTTTTAATATATTTTGTTCAGTTTGTTCATGTTGTTTTTTTGTTTTGTTTCTCTTGTTAGTTCCTGTGGTTGTTGGTTAGTTTTGTTAATGATTTTATCAAGTTTTTCTATTTTCTGGGTTACTAGTTGTGAACCTTTCTGCTAGATTAAAAGTTGGTTTAGAAGATGTACATATAACATATTGTATTTCAAGTAAGTGATTATCTATTGTATAAACATTGGTTTTGATACAGCGTTGTAGCTTGAAACTCAAAGTGCTTGTGGGACGTTGAGAGTCGAAAAGTTGTGAAGTTGAAGTAACAGGCCTGAGTTGTATTACGAACCGAGCTGGGATAATCAATGACATGGTCTTGGAAGGTGGAAGAATCATGACGGAAATCTTAGTCATTTTGGTTGCGTTTTGATACTAAGTAACGATGGGAATAAGTACAGAGCTAAAGAACGATACGAGGTACGGTACTTGATATTCAGTACGTCTTCTAATATCTTGATATATTTGAAAGCTTTGGACATTAGAGCTGTGACTCTTGGTATCTGGGAATGATTTGGGCAGTCCTTCGAACATTCCATAGCTATATATTTCCAATCATTTGAGACAACATTCATGCCAAAAATATCTGAAATCTCATTCCAGCTGTTACTTTAGCGCCGCCGCTGCTGCATTGACACACTAGGGAATTTTTCAACCATTTCCAATTGAAGTATCAAGTACGTCATCGACAAAACCCGTCTTATCGATTCACAGATGTAAAATCTCAGAGAAGTAATTATTATATCTGGTAGTCGACATACTCTGCAGTTAATTCAAAGAAGGGCACATGAGTGCTGGCTGGCCACTGCGTGAGAGTTTGATTTGCTTTGGTCGATTACGGTAATATAGATTTACGCACTAGCGGGAAGGCCTTCATCAATAATGACCATCAATCACTACTGGTCAATTGATACAGGTATTAGAGAATTATGAATCATGACTAATTGGCTGAATAATATTACCGACGTAGACGTCACTGGATAGTGGTCAGAATAACTTACTCTTAGTGTTTAGTGTTTGGTGATCAACTACCAATCAATACCAATATGACTAGTTGTGTTTTGATCCTCTGCAATTTTCACTGGCGCAGTCTGCACTGCATAATACTTCTTTGTACTGTCTCATCTTGTTCACCATAAAAGGCAGACCCGTAGTTACATCTGTCAGATATTTAGGCATGATTGGCAAATAGGAAAGATGAATCTCAGTCTTGGCTATTTACTCATGGGGCCTAAACAGTAAGTATTAAACAAGCTTACCTGGGGTACTAGGCTATTCTTCTCGAAGCTGAACGAAACTAGCACATTTCCCAGTCTAGAGCCTAACTAACCAGTAATCACTAATCACAGGGCTTTGACTGGTCCATAGGGCTCTCGCTGAGCGGTCAGTGATTCTAACTTGTTAAATGCTCAGTAACGGTAACCAGTGAACAGTGAACAGTGAACACATCAGACAGACAATGACGCAGGAAGCTGTGGTGCTTGTTAATGCAAGTGCGTAAATTTGCTCAGGAACCGCCTAGAACAGCATCGCTTGCAGCAAGAGTCGCCCATGGAAGCCTGGAATGGGCTTCTGGAAAATTTGACTCGCCCAATTGTGGATTTTGGAATGTTGCCCATGGGATTAGGCCATGACAGCCATGACCATCGCCAATATTTAATATATAGCCTAGTTGCCTAGCAAGTCTCGATTCCAAGTGGTAGTACCGTGTCTTGCCCTCCATGATTCCATTTTACAACCTGGGGTTTCCAGCCTACGCTTGTTGAGTGTTGAGTGACGAATGACGATCTCCTGCTAATTGGTATTTGGTAGAGCTTGGCCGCCGCCCTAGCCCCTAGGCCAACGGCCTCCGGGGCCTGGCTAAGTTGACGGGCATTGATGAACGAATCGCAACTCATCTTCGCTGTTAGGAGTGTAAGAGTAGCATAAGCAATTCAGCATGCTTCCAGTTAGTAAGTTAGTACTCAGTACTCAGACGTAGTCAGTAGTCAGTAGCTAGTAGCTACATAGTGGTTAGAACTCAATTGCCAAATCTAAGAACTGGTGCCGGATCTTAAGAGTAGTTGTGCTCAGTAGCGGGGCGCTTGGAAATGGTACTAATTCATGAACGTTCATGGTTCACAGTTCAAGGGCTTGGAGAGTCAACGTACGAGTTACGAGCATATTCTGGCACTGTTACAGCATTGACAGCGCGTATTCTTATGCCACAGATAAATTCTTGGACTCTCGAGTCTCGAGCTTCGGTAAAAGCAGAGAGGCCCACGAAAGGGTTGAGAACGCAAAGAGAGTGCAAAAGCTGGTTTTCTGACATTCTGATAATGATATATGAAGGGAAATCATGTTATTAATGTTTCGGTTGATCATCATAATACTTACTGTTCAGTGGTTCTGAGACAATGTATCGGATTGCTATAGTTACAGCTGAGTGTAAGGCAGAAGTTGACAATTTTCAAATGATCTGCTTTTTCAGATGCGCTGACATAATCTGCATTTTCGATCTCGCAAATTAAATGACTAATCACAATTAACACCTCACCAAACTCATGAATCGTGATGTGGAGAGGAAACTACAGGCTCAACATTGGCAATGTTAGGGATACCTTGGAGTATAACAAAACGGTGCTTCTCGACAATTCCTCATTTCCATGAAGTTGGCTATTCGTTGCTTTCACAAAAGGGATTGATCTCTATTAAAGGTCCTGATTCATCAAAGTTTCTTAATGGGCTGGTAACGTCAAAGTTAATACCCAATTCAACCAAGAAGAAAGTCATGACGATATCAACAGATGAGGACGATATTTCGTCACATCTGAATAAATTTGATGAAACGGCAACTAACTGGGGACTGTTGAGAGAATCCAGTGAAACTAAGAATCAAACTATTTCAAGAAATGGATTATACTCCATGATACTCAACTCAAAAGGGAGAATAGTAACAGATACATTCATTTACCCATTCAATTACTTGGTATCTTCAGAAGATATTGACTCATCATTTCCCCAGTACTTGCTTGAGGTTGATCGAACAATCATGAAATCGATTCTGAGTTTATTGAAAATACATAAGTTAAAGGCCAAGGTTGAAATCAAAGAACTTGAGAATCATAAAGTTTGGTATGCTTTCAATGACTCAAAACAAGAGGAACTATATAAACTACAGAGTCGTTATTTTGATGAAGAATCAACCATCTTAAAATCACCAATTGAGAGTATAACCCAAACAGAGAGGTTTTTAAAGGATCCATTACTTTGGAATACACAAGAGCTCAATCCAGATGAAGTTATTGGATTTGCCTTCGATGACAGATGTCCAGATTTTGGGATAAGAATAATCACACCATCACACGTTACTGATATATTCAAAATGATCAATACGAATTACCTACCTCGAGATTCGCCACCCTTGACGAGAGAGTCTATTGATCTCAGAAGACAGATATTCGGGATCCCAGAAACCCCAACCGAGCTGAAACCAAATAAGATGTTGCCATTGGAAGCAAATTTGGAATACATGGGTGGTGTTAGTTTTGATAAAGGTTGTTATGTCGGTCAGGAATTAACTGTTAGAACTTTTCATACCGGGATTGTGAGAAAAAGAATTGTGCCTGTCAAACTATACCCTTATAATGAGGACCCAAGAAATGTCAGTCTCACTCAAAACAACGATATCTGTCAATCCTTGATACTAAACAACTTGGAAATATTCGCTGATCATCAAACGAAGGAGCAGAGTAGTGATAATGTGTCATATACCCCATCTCCATTTGGTGTAACCTCCAAATCAACATCACCAAGAAGATCATCGAAGAGATCATCAGGAACAATTCTATCAAATGTTGGATCCAATGGCTTAGCGTTGATTAGATTAGAAGATTTCGCCAACGAGGATGCTAGATTCAGTGTTGAGATTCCGAGAGGTGGTGAAGATAACAAGACATTGAAAGTCGGAGTAAAGGCTTTCATTCCTTATTGGTGGCCAAATGACTGATGTGATGACAAATATACACAGAGAACCCTAGAATATGACAACGATATGACCTTTTGACATTTTGTGTAGAATAAGCAGTGTTATGTTTATGCAAGAACGGCGCCTGAGAAATGTATGTATGACACATTAGACCTAAGATAAGTCACATGACTCCAGAGTGATCTGGAAAATTAGACACCTGGACACCAATAGTAGCATTTAAATTTTTTTCCCAGCAAGCTTCCAGTCAGTGTGTCGCCAACCAGAAATTTGATCGCACAACTTCACAACCAAGACTGCTAAATTCGCGGATTCATCCAAACACCATTGGAAATTTCCTCCAAACCCACCAAAGAGTTTTTCAAAATCTACAAAATTAAAAACATCAATATTTGATACAATCAATCAACAACAAAAAGGTAGCTCAAGTATATTTCCCAAGATGGCTGAACCACAAGTTGAAATCCCACAAGAAGAAATTGTTGAAGAAGAATTCGAAGTTGTTGCTGAACCAGTTGAAGTTAAATTGGTTGATTTAGCCACTGCCATCCCAGAAGATGTTCAACAAGCTCAAGCTCAAATCAAATTATTCAACAAATGGTCATACGAAGATGTTACTGTCAAAGATATCTCCTTAACTGATTACATTCAAATCAGTAAACCAGTCTTCGTTTCCCACACTGCTGGTCGTTACGCTGCTAAAAGATTCAGAAAATCACAAGCCCCAATTATTGAAAGATTAACCAACTCCTTGATGATGAATGGTAGAAACAACGGTAAAAAATTAAAAGCTGTTAGAATCGTCAAACACACATTAGAAATCATTAACGTTTTAACTGATCAAAACCCATTACAAGTTGTTGTTGATGCTATTGTTAACACTGGTCCAAGAGAAGACTCCACCAGAATTGGTTCTTCAGGTACCGTCAGAAGACAAGCTGTTGATGTCTCCCCATTGAGAAGAGTTAACCAAGCTATCGCTTTATTAACCATTGGTGCTAGAGAATCATCTTTCAGAAACATCAAAACCATTGCTGAATGTTTGGCTGAAGAATTAATCAACGCTGCTAAAGGTTCTTCTACTTCTTACGCTATCAAGAAGAAAGATGAATTAGAACGTGTTGCTAAATCCAACCGTTAAGGTGTTTATTTGTTTATGTGTTCGATGGGGGGTGTAATAAAACCAGAAGCAAAATGTATGTTATAATTTTTGGCATAAAGTTTTTACCTTTCGTAGCTATTTTTTTTTTTCAAGGCGGAAGAGGGATTCCTGCAAGAGTCGAACCAGCAACTTTCAGTGCACAAATTGATTTAAAATTCAGATTTTGAGGAGTAATGACTGGGATGTGGAGAAATGCCCAAAAAAGATTGCATGACACTTTGAAGCTCACAAGGAAAGAGCATCATGAACAATAGCGTATTCGCTATAAAATCTCAATGTTTTCTTCATTGGAACCTCAACTTTAGAATTATTGCTGAAGGGAAGTGATCTAAACAAGCATTCATGAATCTAACAGGAGGAACTTTATCCAGAGAAGCATCTCTCCCTGCTCTTCCCGTGCCATCGTTGAACGCCACCTTGGAGAAGTTGAAGTCTGCACTGAAACCATTGTTGACTGAACTTGAATATCAAGAATTGTTAGATAAGGTCACTCAGTTCCAGCAGGACCCAGTTTCATCAGCTTTACAAAGTCACCTCTTGAAATTTCATCAAAATGAGGATTGCTACTTGGACCATTTGAATCTTGATCATATTCTGATAGACCATAAAGCCTTACCTAGAAACCCCTTTTTGGTCCTTGAGAATGATCCGCTGCAACCCCATTCTAGTGGGCAAAGTCAAATTGAGAGAGCTTCTGTATTGACCATCTCTGCATTGAAGTTCGTGTCTTCTTTGAGATTAGGTCATTTATCTTTCGAGGATTCAAGAGCCGGTGAACCATTGACGATGAAGCCTTACTTTAATTTGTTTGGCACCACCAGGATTCCTGAATTGAATAGTATCAAATCCAAAACAAGCAATGACTCAGATCACATACTGATCCTATCAAATTCTCAGTTTTATACCTTGAAGGTCCTGAATGAAAAAAATGACATAGTTCTGGGAAGTGAAGATCTTATGAAAATATTATCAGAAATCGTGGAAGAGACAAACTCCATTGACAATCCAAACTTAAATTCGATTGGTCCGATCACCTCTGACAATTATAGAAATTGGAAGAGTGCAAGAAGCTGGTTACAGCAGGAGTTCAAAGAAAACATGAACAGAATAGACTCTGCGTTATTTGTTTTGGTACTTGACAGATCGACACCCGATGAATCTTCCGCTGAGGAGATTGCAAAAGCTATATCTGTGGGAACTCTATCCATTGATGACTTTGGGATTCAAAGAGGTTCTTGCAATTCCAGATGGTATGATAAGTTGCAATTAATAGTTAGTAAAAACGCCATTGCTGGCGTTATATGGGATTCATTTAGTCAGGATGGTACTACTGTATTGAGATTCACATCTGATATCTATGCTGATTCCGTGTTGAGGTTAGCTGATGGAAATTACACTTTGTTTCCAGGTGCCAAGATCATGAAGAACACAGAACATGCTAAGCCCGTTAAGATTGAATGGCAGTTTGAGGCTGATACTCGCACTTTCTTACATTTATCAGAGACAAGGCTGACAGACTTGATCTGCTCACATTCAACTAACACAAAAGTTTTGAGATATGGACGTGACTTTGCAAGAAAAATTGGAGTGAAGTCCGATAGTCTAATTCAGATGTCGTTGCAGATTGCACAGTATGCATTATATGGTAAACCAATATCTACAGTTGAACCGGTTTCCACAAGGCGTTTCAGAAATTCAAGGTCTGAACTAACTCCAATTCAAAATGATGTGATCACAACAGCTTGTCAGATATTTGTTAGTGATAGTTCACCAATACTGAGATGGCAAAAATTTATCGATATTTGCACACTACACTCGAACTCACTAAAAAGATCCTCAGAGGGTGAAGGATTTGAGAAGCACTTGAAAGCTCTGCAGAACGTTTACTTGCAAAGAGAAATTCTGAATCAGTTATCACCAGAATTTTATATTCCAGAGGAGGTTCCTCCACTTATTTTTGACGATGTTATTTCACCATTGTTTGTTCCTGAGTTGATTGCCTCGAATTGTGGTAATCCTGCGATGAAACTCTTTGGATTAACGCCAGCTACAGCTAATGGATTTGGGATTGGTTATATAATCAAAGATGATACCACAGAGTTTTGTTTGATTAGTCAATATAGACAAGGCGACCGTTTACTGTCTACTTTAGAGTGGGTTTTGCATCAATTGCAACATATCTGGCAGCATCATGTTGGAATACAAAGAATTCCCCACGCTCATGCTTTAGATAATCTGAAAGACCCTAGATCATACTACAAAGAAACAAATGATCGAATTCAGAGTGAAGTTATGTCTAGATCTGCTACTCAATCATCAAGCGAAGATGACATTGATTTGGCGTTGGGAGGATACGGCTACTTTGACATTGAAGAGTTGACGATCAGATCAACCAGTGCTTCCACCACCCACACACCCGCATTATCCAGCCATAATAGTACATCAGAACTCGTTCAAGCGCTTGACTTATCGCAGATTGGTAGAAAACGTGGCAGGGCTATAGCCAATGAATTGCTTAAAGAGAGATTTGAAAGCCACAAACATAATGACTCTGATGCTGACCTTCCAGGTCAAATCAATCGTTTGACTGAAGGCTTTGATGCAAATTTCGACAGAGCAGCTGTGGGGAAAAAGGTTTCAGTTGAAGAAGTACTGCTCTGACTGCTTGTAGTACGTGTGCTTCTCAACTGATGTTATATATCTCAAATTCTGACCTATAAATTCATATTAAATATTGTCACATATATTCGCCGTATTCCTGAATCGGAATTTTGATGGAAAAAAATTTCTTTAATTACAGGCCTGTAATAAAAAACAAAACAATAATACTACGAAAATAGCTGATACTACATCAAGAGACGTATTGTTTATTGTCAGCAGCCAACATGATGCATCACATACATAATATTGCTAGCAGTCAAAACAGGCCCATCGCTATACCCGATCAACATCTTCAAGAAATGCCCAAGCAGAAGATGTCCAAATCTAAAAAGATGGCATGTGTTGAATGCAGGCAGCAGAAGTCTAAGTGTGATGCTCAAGAGCTCTATCCAAACCCATGTACCAGATGTTCAAAGAAGCAAATTCAATGTTCGGTGCAAGCTGACTATAAAAGAACATATAAGAGAGCCAAATTTCAACAAATTGAGGAAGAACTGGAGGTCCTGAAGAAAAACCTGACAGAAGTTGGCTCAGAAGAACTACTGCAGCAGCTTAAAGAGAAGAGAATCACACTGAATCAGCTGAGGAATGAAGTGAGTGATTCTCCATCTCCTGGTAAAACTCAACCTGTTGTATCACAAGGAAGATCAAACCTTTCCTCCTCCGTTAATTCACCATCAACTAGAATTACGATCACACCCCATCAGGTCGATAATGGACCATCAATCATCAGGGACTCTGTATCACCTAAAGACAACCCAGTACAACCAGGACTGGAGTCAAATTATCGAGGTGGAGATTATATGGTTGATCAATTACAACTCACAGAGGAGGCTTTGCTTTGCACTCCAAAACAATTTGGGGAAGTTCACCTTTCTTCTCAAGAGATTCGTGATCTTTTTGTCGAATTTGTGAATAGATATCACAAATTTCTACCCCTCGTTGACGTTACGAAAGGCCCAGAAAGAATCTACAGGCTTTGTCCTATTCTTTTCTGGGTAATTGTATCAATTGCACTACGTCACTTGTCAACGGATACTTTGATGACGCTTGCACCATTGCTAAAGACAGCATTGGCTGAGATCACTATCAGTCCTATCACCAGATATCTTCCAGACGAGAAAGATGAGCCAATACTGAACGTTTCTTCTGTCTATTCGGTACAGGCTTTCATTTTATACACATACTGGCCACCTTTAACCTCATCATTAAGTGCTGACTCTTCTTGGAATACTGTGGGGATTGCTGTTTTTCAGGCCATCAGATTAGGCTTAAACGGTCCCGGGACAAACAAATATAACATCCAGCAGCAGCATGATATCGGTTCAATCTTAAAAGAGCATGTCCAGACATGGATAGTGTGTAACATTGCCTCTCAAACCATTGCTACTGCTTTTGGATTTCCATCTTTTGTCTCATTTGATAGTTCCGTGGCAGAATGTTGCAGGCAAGGAACTTCAAATACAGTCCCACTAGTCATTAGGCATATGGTGGAAATCAGTCGTTTCGAGGATGGAATATCTAAGGTTCTAAACTCTAACAATGCCAACTCTACAGGGCTAGTGGATACTACTGAAAAACTTCCTTTACTGAAAGTTTTGACCCAACAATTAGCAGAATTGGAGCTCAGATTAACTACAGAAGGATTGGATGATATCAGGAAATTCCAGATTTGCGCTACTAAGGTTCATCTACTGACCTACCACTTTTTGGATAATTCTAGGGTTGCAAACTTTGAGCTACATCGAGGTCTTGTTTCATTATACAATGCTGCTCTCAGCTTACTGAGTCATGCTAATAGTGTGGCAAAAAGAGATCCAACATTCTTTAAGTTTGTTCCAGGAGTTTTTGTTTTGGAGATCTGGCAGGCCTCTTGTGTTGTTGCAAAGCTGGTACATTCGACGCTTTCTGAAGTCATTGACGTTGGTACTGGAAGGCAGCTCTATATAGCTGCGATCCAGCTGACAATGAGTGCGTCAATTTTGAAACATGACATGGCATATCGTTCTAGTGGGATTATGCGCAATATGTGGCAATTGTTCAAGGCTTTACGAGAAAAGACTGGTACATCCAACTTGGATGTTACAATTAACTCGAGAATGAGTGCTAGCGTTTTCTTCGACTGTTTATGGGTATTAAGAGAGCAAGTTGGAATGATTAAATTGGATCCGAATCCAAAACAATCCAGTGGAGAAAGCTCGAACAATGAAGCTGGTGAAGAAGAAGAAGAATATGATGAAGAGGATGAGGTGGGTGGTATAGAAGCAGTTGAAGCTAGGGATACTGTTAAAGAAGAAGGTATTACTATTGAATATGGGGATCCAGGAACTGTCAATTCAGAGTCATCAGATTCGAAGTCGACCTCATCCCAAAAAAAACGTCCAAGATCTTTATCAAACAATTTCAACGCTGAAAATGCAGCAAGAAAAATCATTAGAACAATTCCTTTAGACCCAGCACCAATATCTCTGAGAGGAGATTCTGAAAGAAGCCCAGTCCCTTCATCATCAAGTTTAAGAGGCATTCTCCAGAAAACATCACCTGAGTCATTAATTGAGCCAAAGGCAGTTAGAAGACAGTCATCAAATAGACATTCATCGTTGGCCAAACACAGAAAAGCGATTATTAAAACACCTTCAGCTTCGAGGATGGCCGCTGTTGTTAGGGGCCAAACAACCTCAAACTACATGAGCTCTATCAATGAAACATCGCCACAAGTTCCGGATGTCTCACCAACAAATATACCATCACTGGACTTGGATGATGATTGGACAAGTGATATGTTGTGGAAAGATGTTGATTCAGTGATGAATGATTTTGGGTTCAACATTGATGATCTTACTAGGTCACTGCCAGCTGGTGCTGCTTCAACTTCCCATACTGATCCCTCAGGCTCTTACGGACAACAGTCTACCCCGTCACTGTTCTAAACACAGATTTCGGGAAGTAACTGAGAATGAACAGGTGTGCAGATGAGATTTAATGACATTCTATTGTATTGTGAAACGTTACGTAATCATAACTACTTGAGACGACGTTCGGGTAACGCCATCGCGAATTTTTTTTCTGAATTTTTCAACAACAAGCATAAAAAATGCTTCACCAAGAGTCAAGTAAGTCTTGCAGCTGCACTTGAAAGGGCTATACAACCATGTCTGAGGATTTACAAGACCAAACACCTTCCATAGTGATCAACGGGACTTTGAACGACGTTGACGAGCCTGAGTTCTTTGAACACGACGCTGATTCTGAGAACGAAGAGATCAATCAAGAAGAGCCAGCCAAAAAATCAGTCTCCTTCGCTGATTTAGACGAAGAAGATGACGAAGAACAAAGAAAGCGTGATTTTGAAGAAGGTGGTGGTTTACCAGAGCAACCAGATAACCCAGACTTCTCAAAATTGACCCCATTATCACCTGAAATCATAAATAGACAAGCAACCATCAATATCGGTACCATTGGTCATGTTGCCCATGGTAAATCCACAGTTGTGAAAGCCATCTCTGGAGTTCAAACCGTTCGTTTCAAAGATGAATTGGAACGTAACATTACTATCAAATTAGGATATGCTAATGCCAAAATCTACAAACTAGATGATCCAAATGTCGATGAGACCACTTCTTATCGTTCATTCAGTTCTGATAAAGAAATACATCCAAAGTCTGAAGTTCCTGGATCAGATGCTCGTTACAATTTAGTTCGTCATGTTTCTTTTGTTGATTGTCCAGGGCACGATATTTTGATGAGTACTATGTTGTCAGGTGCCGCTGTTATGGATGCTGCTTTGTTATTAATTGCAGGTAACGAGTCGTGTCCTCAACCCCAAACCTCTGAACATTTAGCTGCCATTGAAATCATGAAGTTGAAACATGTCATCATTCTACAGAATAAAGTCGATTTGATGCGTGAAGAAAGTGCACTAGAACACCAAAAATCAATCCTAAAGTTTATCCGTGGTACCATTGCTGACGGTGCACCAATTGTTCCTATCTCAGCTCAATTGAAATATAACATCGATGCTGTCAATGAATTTATTGTGAAGACCATTCCAATCCCACCAAGAGATTTCAGTGCTTCTCCAAGACTTATTGTCATTCGTTCATTCGATGTGAATAAACCAGGTGCAGAAATCGACGATTTGAAAGGTGGTGTTGCTGGTGGTTCTATTTTAACCGGTGTTTTCAAGTTAGGAGATGAAATTGAAATTCGTCCAGGTATTGTTACTAAAGATGATAATGGTAAGATTCAATGTAAACCAATCTTCTCAAATATTGTTTCACTATTTGCCGAACACAACGACTTGAAATTTGCAGTTCCAGGTGGTTTGATTGGTGTTGGTACTAAAGTTGACCCAACTCTTTGTAGAGCTGATCGTCTGGTCGGTCAAGTAGTTGGTGCCAAGGGTCATTTACCATCCATTTACACTGATATTGAAATCAACTATTTCCTGCTACGTCGTTTACTAGGTGTTAAAACCGATGGTCAAAAACAAGCAAAAGTTAGAAAACTGGAAGCAAATGAAGTTCTAATGGTCAACATTGGTTCAACAGCTACTGGTGCTCGTGTTGTTGCTGTGAAGGCTGATATGGCTAGATTACAATTGACGGCCCCAGCTTGTACTGAAGTCAATGAGAAGATTGCTCTTTCGAGACGTATTGAGAAACATTGGAGATTGATTGGTTGGGCTACTATTAAGAAAGGTACAACTCTAGAGCCAATCATCAATTAAACCTTGAGTTGTGACCTCAAATATTCAAACAGAGTGGGGTGCACAGCGGCTATAAACGCTTGATGACATGAAGAAGTAGATTGTTCTGGGAGAACAGATTTTGCACTTCGAAAGAAACCTGTATATTACTTCGGAATACTGAATTAGAGCCTCTTCAGTGAGGGATTCTTACTTTTAATGAAACGTATACCAGATAGAAGCCATGTGGTAGAGAATAAACGAAGTAGCTACAAACGTACATACTGTCAAACTTCCAATCAGATTGTGAAACCCAATCAACGATTTGCTTCAAGAAATGTTTCCGAAGAGATGAACTTTGTGAATGAGTCAAACTCTAGCATTTTTAGAATCTGCCGACCAACAAAGTCTGTCAATGGGAAAAGCTTATATAGTAACTCTAACGATCTGGCCATCTCTTCCTCAGTTGGAGTTGCAACAGCCGGAGTTGATTTATCATTGACAATCTCAATTGATAGATTTTTGTTGTTCAAATTTCGAGAGTGGTTGGAGCTAGTAGAGGAAGGTGAAACCATATCAACAGTTGGGGGCTCCCTTGAAGGCTCTAGGGGTTGTATTCCATTCTGACTCCTGTAAGTCAGACGAGCTCGTTCAGGGAATTTTATTGCATTCACACTATTTTCAAAATGAGGCTTTAACGGAGAAGTAGGCTGTAGCATTATGTCGGTGATTTTCTCTCTCAAAGAGTGATCGATGTTGATTTGAGAAGGGGCACCAACTGAGATATAAGATGAATAGATGTTGTATAGGGAGGATAAGCACTCATTTATGAGCTTGACAACGCTTCTTTTGGGTGGTGGTTTGATTGTTTTCTTATTAAAAACAATCTCTTGCTGCTGTTCATAAGCTATAAGTATATTCTTTAGCATGGCCATCCTCTTACTGAAATGCTTGATATCAATATAAGCATCCAAATTCTCTGCACAATGTTCTTTAAGAAGATGTGTTCTGAAAAGATATCTTATACCAGGGTCTGATAGAACTTTTGCAATATTCAAGTTCTTGACAGTTGGTCCCTGGGAGCTCTCTTCATCCGATAACTGATCTGGACTGGTGATCGCTTGATTGCTCAATGTCAGAGCGGTGACATCTGTGATTATACTTTCGTTTTCAGCAATGTTGATCCTTCTTTTGTTATTGGTCCAATGCGATATCTCCAATCCCTTTTTGCTGATGGTGTAGAATGATGTCTTCAAAGGTGCAAACCTCACTTTTGACGTTGATGTTGACGGTGGAACAATAATCGGCTCGATTAGCCCATACTTGTAAAAAAGAATCAACATCATGGTGGCCTCATGAGGATAGATCATGTCTGTGCAGTCCATTAACCATTGCCATGCAGCTTTTGCGTTAAAGCAGTACTCAATTGTGATAGAACCAAACTTTTGATTATGATAAAGCCTCAAACCTTTGTTGGAGACATAGTACTGAACATGAGAATCTGATTCTGGATTTGTAAAGAATGTATGAGCAAATGGTGACTCTACTGGCTTGGATGATAGAATCTTCTTTTTGGAAGGCACAACAGATGCTCTTGACGCTGAATTTTGAGCCTCAACCTGCAGAGATGAGTGACTATATGAAGAATGGAAATTTGTGAAGACAAAATCATCATCAATGTCTAGGCGGTGATCTAACGAAGGAAGCTCATCAGGTGGGTTGCTAGCTTTCCAAATATTTTGGACAGGACCCAGAAATTTATCAAACAAGATATGAACAAAATATTCAGAATAGACAACAGTATCAGTTATTGGGGTTCTATCGAAAACAAAAAGCTCCATGGTGTTGAAGTTGCTGTTGATAATAGGGATCTGAGAAAGCTTTTTCAACCCAAGAAGTTTGGTGTAACTTTGAAGAATAGCAACACCTTTGGGGGTTGGCTGTAGCAAAACTTTGAATTTGGGAGTTGATCTTGTTCTATCAGCAGGAGTGTGTAAGAGTTTGGCAGTCATGAACTTCTCTAATAATGACAGTGCAAGATCTGGCTTAATAGAGTAGGATATGGTTGTTTTCGTAGCAGACGACTCAATTGTCGATGTTAGATTTGACATCTTATTAATTGCCTCCTGTACAGTGAATGAGTATGGAAATTGTTTGCTGAGAAAGTTGATTCTTGTTGATTTCAGTGGTTTCTCAGTGAGATCCAAGCATATTATTGTCAAAGCAAATATAGTTTTCAGGTCTTTGGCATATATCGCTCCTTGAGGTGTTTTATCGAACTTTTTGGAAACAGCTTCATGAAGAGTTAGATTCTGAGGCTGTTGTTGAAGTTGGAGCTCATCTTTGAAGCTCATGTTGAAGTAATTCCTTGGTGATAATATTGGAGAATCAGAGTAGAAAAAATGTGATGAGAGATGCTCTGTTCTTTATAAAAGAAAAACGGCGATGTGTGTTGGGTTTCACAATTGGACCACTGTTACGAGTCAACTCAAATATTTGAAGCAAAGATGTACACTGCAGGATTGACGATGAGAAGATACAGAGACATGATTAACCACTTCCATTGCTCCTTCTTGAACGCTTGTAGCTGTTTCATATTCTGTACCTCAACTCTGTGATTTTCTATTGTTTCTTCCCGATAGAGATCGCAATACACAGAATATGAAACATCCCAACACCATTTGTCACTGTTTACTGAGCAATTCACTGGTGTATATTTCATTGGATCATCGGTCAATCAATATTAGAGTGAAGCTGATGATAATCAAAATCATATGCCAACGTCCATCAAAGATTCGCTAGTACAGCTATCTGGTAGGTAATTTGATTTGTACAGCTCCCAGGCGCCCGACCGACGTTTCGGTGATCAGTACCTTGGATATCGATATGCATCTCCGAGATATAATCACTACTTGTAATATTTCAGATCATATACGTATACCATTTACTGTGTTTACAGCTGCACGCACAGGTTACATAGTTCTCCAGCGCCCCTTACGTTTTGTCAAGGGTCATATATTTGTATCGATATGAATATGCATACTTATTCACTCCTTACACAATTAGCAGCAAAGGGTAGTGTGATGTTCCTCAGAAAGGTGCCTTTAATTCACGTGGGCCCGGTCTCGCACCATTGATTATCTGTTATAGACATACTCCTCCAATGACCCTTTCATCTCTTTTGAGTTGAGAGGGTCTCTTGGGGTCCTAATCATCAAGAGGAAACTTGATGGATTCCACCATATATTTAACGTCAAGTACGAACCCTTCAGGTTGATGACGACATTGCAATATACTGTTCGTTTCAAATAACGATAAATATGGAGCACCAACAAGTTCTTCTAAATCGCAGTCAAGTCCTCGTATCAGTTTAGTGACATCAAATGTGACACACTCCGAAACTTTCTGAATGCTGCATCAAAGCACACTTGCAACCGCTCGATCTAAACGTGTTGTATATCTTTATGAAAAACTCCATCACTATCTGTAAAACGATAGATTTACCTTTGCTGGGGATAGATGTAAGAGATCCTTTTCTTTGGAGACTTCAAGTGGTGAATCTACTCTCTCAAAGCTTTCGCTTCTCAGAATAGATGACTCGACTACCTTTGTTTCAAGCTGACAAAGTTTCTCTTCGGTCTGTTGAAGCATTTTCTCCAGCATGTCAACTCGTTTCTTGAGATTCTCGTTCTCTTTCTTTAAAGTGCTTGGATCTCCCTCAACTTCCATTACATTTTGCAAAGGAGATGATGGAAGGCTGAATGATGGGGCTTCTGACGCCACTAATTTGGATCCTGATGGTACTCGTATTCTTTTTTGAACTAGGTCATTAATACTCTCCATGGAAGAGTCGGCAAGATCATTTCTTTGAAGCCTTCTAATCTCTTTGTTACTGGAATGAATGGCCTTCACATTATGGACCTCCGGGACGTTGACCCCCTTTCTTTTAGTCAAGTGTGGTAATGAAATCTCTGAGAGGGCTTCCCTTTTAAGCATTACATTCATGTAATTTTTCATCTCCTTCAATTCTGTATTCATCTTTACCACACGCGGGGAACCTTTTATCCTTTTGGTAGGGTTTGATTTGCCATCTATAGTTCTTTTCAACCTCTCCAAAGTAGACCTCCGTTCAAAATTCATATAGTGCTGTTTGTTGCTGTTATCCAACGCTGAAGGTGAGAATTTTATCTGATTCGTTTCCTTTGGTGGTTGGTCTTTTGGTGATGGTTGATCCTTGAGTCGGTCCTCCTCTTCGAGCTCTTTCCAGACTTTTTTGATGGTTGATATGGGTGAAAAGCTCATGATGATTTTCAGACTCAGTGAATGTGAGATCCTTCAGATGTGTTGACGGGTGTCTTGAGATTGAACAGCTAATTTGACTTAAATCTGTTTTGATTTATGTAACCTTCAGAAACGTAAACAAACAAACGAATTATTTATAAATCGCCCGCGAAAACAATCTATGATCATTGAACACCCAAACACCAGGCAGCCGGGCTCCAGGCAGCTGATCAAATATCATCATTGGACCATCCAGCTATGAAACCGCATATCATAATACAAAAAGAAGCTCATCTCATTGGGCAATGACTAGTAATTAATTATCACAGAACACTGGCTTTTTACAGCTCATCTCAGTACCAGGTTCCAGAGCTCATATTATCTAGTTTCTTCAATTGCATCGTAAACGTCACGAATGCGGAAATGTAGCCGAATGAGGAAATATAAAGTGTGCCCAGATTAGTGTGCCAGGGTCTTCGTGTGCCTAGTGTATGTTATATCAATATCTAACTATATCTCACGCTGTCTACATAATATTGAGATTTCTCACAAATCAATGAAATGAAGAGACTGGTAGACTCGGAAAACAACGAGAAACTACCATATGATGGTGATTTTGATACAGCTGTCAAAGTTATATTCTGGAAGTTCAACCGGTGCTGCTTGATAAAGTCAGGAACAGGATGTTTCTTAATCTTGGTCATTGTGATGATTACATCACTGCAGCTAGCTGTTAACGATGTCCACATTAAATCTCCCCTGGAATATGCCGATGACATCTGTCCAATAGGGAAGACAGTTCGTCCATCGTCATACTTGAGCAACCAGTCATCCGTTAATTATATCGTTTATGATTCAGACTTCCGTCAACTGTCTGCAACAAGGCTCTCAAAAGCTGTTCAAATTCCTACTGTGATATACGATAACCCACCTTCTCCGGAAGAAGATCCAAAAGCTTATGAGGAATTTGATAGATTCCATGAGTTTCTGAGATTGGAATTCCCAATAGTATATGACAAGCTGGAAGTCGAAAGAATCAACGTTCATGGATTACTACTTTCATGGAAAGGCTCTGATTCAAGCTTGAAGCCTTCACTTTTGACTGGCCATATTGATGTTGTCCCTGTTGCTGAGGGGACAAGATTTAAATGGAAGCATGATCCATTTAGTGGCCATTTCGATGGTCAGAACATATGGGGACGGGGTTCATCTGATTGTAAAAGTCTAGTCGTAGCTATCTTGCAGTCTATTGAAAGACTGATCATTGATGGGTTCATGCCAACAAGATCCCTATTGGTTGGTTTTGGGTTTGACGAGGAAGTTGGTGGAAATCTGGGTGCTAAAGCCATAAGTGATATTATAATAGAAAGATATGGGCCTGATTCAATATACTCAATAGTTGATGAAGGTGGTAGTTCTATTACAAAAATCGGCGATCGTGTGTTTGCATTACCATCAATTGGGGAGAAGGGATCGGTGAATATCGAAATATCCTTAACCACTCCTAGGGGTCATTCATCTGTCCCTCCTGAGCACACTAATATTGGACTCATTGCACAATTGATTAATGAGATTGAAAAAACACCATTTGAGCCAATCATGGATCAAGTGAACCCAACTTTGAATTACTTACAATGTCTTGCTAAGCACTCAGATAAGTTTGATCCCGAGTTAAAGTCGAGCATTTTTAAGGCAGCATATGATAAAGTTTCAAATGCAAAAGTCCTGAAATACTTAGACTCAATCTTGGACTATAAATATCTAGTCAGAACCACTCAGGCTGTTGATATGATCAATGGTGGTGTTAAATCAAATGCCCTTCCTGAATTTTCTCAGTTTGTGACCAACCATCGAATCAGTGTTGAGTCCTCCGTCAATTTCACTGTCGATAAAATACTTGCTGATGTTAAGACTATTGCCAACCAGTTTAATCTTGGTGTTTACCTTGAAGAAGAGGAAATAATTCCGGGTACCGAATCTGGCTTCTTCCAAGTAAGCCCAGGCCAGGGGCTTTCACCAGCAGCAGTTACTCCGGTGAAGGGGAAAACATGGGACATTTTTGCTGGATCAATAAAACACATTATCGAGGATTATATTTACCCGAACTTGACTGAACCAGCAGTTGTTGCAGGAAATTTGAACACTGGTAACACTGATACACATCATTACTGGGGAATAACGAAGAATATTTATAGATACAGATTGAGCACGATGTCGGGGATCATTGAAGGTGGAACTCATAGTGTTGATGAACATACAACAATTGAGAATCAGCTGTATCTCATTGCTTTTAACTATGAGTATATTCAAAGTGTAAGTGAGGATTTAAGTCATGACTGAGGACTAGAGTTTTTGCTGACTTGATATTAAATGAGATGTTTATTCAATAAATGGTATAGATGTGACTGTAAAAAGTGTAGATGAACAAAAATAAAACACCAAAAGCAGGCATTCCTGATCTAATTGATGATGGCACCGTTTCCAGAAATCCAGCTGTTTAAGAAATCCAAGGAATTTTCTGGTTGATCGAATGGAACCATATGTCCAGCCTCATAAACTCTCAAGAATGTAAAGTTTTTATGAGTTTTAACCTTACCAGCTTCTTTACCGTTGACTCTCCAGGACTTGATTTTGGCGTCACTGAATTCAGCAGCACCTGACCATGGTAAAACATTTGTCCAAGCTTCATTACCTAACCAGTTACAAATGAAATCCTTGTCACCTGCATAAATCAAAACTGGTAAATTAGAGTCAAGTAAATCAGTAACAGCTTTGTGATATGGTTTCATCCAGTCACCAGCAAACAGGAAGTTTCTGTTGACATCAAAGTTACATGATTCATATTGGTCAACTTCAGCACCCAAGGCTTCTTTGACTTCTTCTTTGTTCAAATACTCGTCGATATTGTTCAATTGAGGGTAGCATAACGAACCACCTTCACAATCTTCTCTAATATCATAGACATTTCGGCCAGTTTTCTGATATGGACCAATTTGAGCATTGTTACAATAGACTGCAGCTGGAACACACGACCAAACAGATTCACTTTCATAACATGACTCAATCAATGAAAGACAACGATCTTGGGTATCTAACATATTTTGACATTCTTCATCAGACAAGACTGCTGGAGCACCACCAAGACCACAAGCCATAGGTTCATAATATGAATATTGGGTGAGTGGATCAGTTAAACCGTTACCAATCAAAACTGAGGTTAAATTGAATCCTCTTTCTTCATGGGATAGGATTTCAGTTGCAAAAACTGGAATATAATGACCTGCATAAGATTCACCAGCAATATGGAAATCTAACTTTTTATATTCTTCAAATTGTTGGAAGAACAATTCCAAAAATGCATAAACATCTTTACCAGCAGCAACAGTATTACTAACAGAGTTTGAAGAATAAGAATAACCAACATTGACCGGTTGATCCAAAAAGATAACCGATGCATTTGAGTTCCAAGAAAAATCATTATAAATTGGTTTGATATCTTTGCCAATAGAAGATGGACCTAATTCAAAAAACAAACCAGTCAATGATGAACATCCTGGACCACCATTCAACCACAAAATGACAGGATCGGTCTTTGGATCATTTCTAGATTCAAAAAAGTAGTAAAAGAAATGTTTATCCTCATCAGCAACATCCAAATAACCAGAGTACTGTTTGACAGAATCGATTCCTAAAGATTTAGGAGTACTTTTGACTCTCAAGGTGTGATTTGGCAAATCTTTGTTTGTGACATGGAAATCCCAATTGCTCTTTGTAGTGGCTTTTTTAGGCTTCGACCAGAATTGCAACTTGGAGGTGGCATCAGGAAATCTCATAGTCATATCAGACCATAGAGTCTTGACATCTTGAGATAAACTATCGATCGGGATGTTCAAAGCATCACTGGCTTTTTGTAGGATGTTTTCATTGTAGAGAGTTTCTTGAATACTGAAGGCGTTAACGGGAGAAGCAACTAGCAAAGCTGCAGACACCAAAAGGGAAGCAGCGAGTCTCATTTGGTACGATTTCTCTTAAAAGAATAGGGAAGCAAGTTTTGATGAGATTTGTTCAATTTTTTGGTTTGGGTTTGTGGAGTGGCGAGCAGCTTTTTTTGTCTGTTAATTTTTGACCCCTTTACAGAAGCTTATCTGAGATGACATCACCAGGATAGGAAATAAGCGCGGCTTTTTGAGTTGATTGATTGCTGTTACCCGACTGATAATAAACATTAAAACAAAACGAGATATATTTTAGGAAACTATTTAGGCTGAATACTTGGCTTTAGATCCATCTTCATTGTAGGTGTCGGGTCTATCCTCTCTCACTGGAATGATGGAACAGAAAACACCAATTCCAGCACAGCAAACACCAATAATCCAGAAGACCTTCATGTACTCTGTAACTCCTTTACTATTGATATTGTATCTGAACACTAAAGAGAACAGAACACCACCAAGATTTCCAAATGCACCAGTAGTTCCTGAGACGATCCCTGATCGTCTAGGGTTGATATGAGGCACCAGGGCAAAGCATGCACCATTTCCAGCCTCCATAAAGATACACATTACACTGATAACACCAATAAGTGACTCGATATTCAACTTCCTTGCAGGAACTAGTCCAATCCAAATCAGAAAAATTCCCTCCATAAAAACACAAAACAATAGCCAGAATTTTTTGGCCTTTGTGGTTTTGAACCTATTGTATAAATAATCACCCATTATCCCACCGAATGGTCTTGTGACAACATTAAGTAGACCGATCATGGAGGCCCATGATCCAGATTTACTTTCCGGCCAAGATTTACCAGAAAGAGAAGACCTGTTGATGTACAATGCCGACAAAACACTTTCAATGGCTAATTCACCACCGAATGTACCAATATATGGCAAAGCAACAAGCATAGTTCTGTAGTGAAACGTGGTTCTCAAAAAACCGGAAAGTGTTGGTTCTTCAATAATCTCATCGAGAACAACAACATCACTTACTCTTGTTTGAACAACTTCAAGATTCCCAGAAGAGTCTGAGATACCACCAAGCTTATCGTCAATGGTATTTGGAGGTGCAATCTTATCATCAATGGCAGAAATTCTAGAGACAACTCTATTATTCGATAAGACAGGATGGTTGGAAACAATTGAAACAATATCAACTTTTCTAACATCAACCCCAATATTCAAAACATCTCCTCTATCAGCCCATTTCCCTTCAGGACAATCACTACCAAATAATAAACACAATACAGCAACAAAGACTAAAATAATAAACGGACCAACGACGAACGAATAAGTCCAACTGTCATGCAACGAATAACCATGATCAAAAAAGCCATTCTTGATAGCTGGCATAACAAAGAAAGCAACTCCACCACCAGCATTTCCGAACCCTGCAGCAAATGCATTTGCAGTCCCCACGATCGACTTATCAAAGTAGGTGATTGTCCAATGTTGACAAGCAATGAAACTTGAACCCAAAAGACCAATGAAGAATCTATTCGTATTAGTATATTTCTGAATAAGAATGAAAAAAAAAACCTTCGATACATACCTTATTACGTGCAATCCAGTAACATTAGTGACTAGAGGAACGAATGCGGTTGGAACACTTCCTACTATCAAAACAAGAGCCATAACATAGCGAGGACCAATCTTATCACACATAGGACCCATCACAACACGACCAAACAAGGTGGCACATAAACCAACAATATTGTTGTTCTAGAAATGGAAAGTTAGTCTCTAAGATATTGGTTATTGGTTCCAATAGAATAAAACATACTGCAACTTCTTGGGAAGTAAGACCAAGGTCAACCTAAAATGACGTTAGTGGGAAGAAGCCAAAAAAGAAAGAATTTCAAAAGTAAGACTTACCTTTATAGAGTGTGCCATCAATGGAGGGAAGGCAAACCATGAAAGAAATGATACAAAAAATCCCAACCATGCCAGATTGAAGTTACGGCCATATAAATTCAATGGGTTCAGTATTGGAATACTCAAAGCTTTCCCAGTCTTTGGGTTTATTTCAGGAGCTTGATATAGCTTCTTCAGCGAGTTGACAGTTAACATAATTTTTGCTAATCAATTGGAACTTGGATCACAATGCTCCTGGTATTTTTTGAAAGGAGGATGTAATGATGGTTATATACCAAAGCTATCAGAAAATTAGTGAAGTTCGATTCTCAGCACATTGACGAGAGCTATTTTTCTATCTTTGAGAGCTTATCCACGTTCATTTCCATATGTGTGAGCTGCACAGGATCATATGTAAAATAGTGCCAAAAAAGATAAAGCTGAAAAAAGATGAAAAAAAAATTATTGTCCGCCAACCACAAGACGTTTTCGTGATCTAGCAGCAGCTAATGAAATATACCGAATGACAAGGCCAAACGCCCAAAGTCTTACGGTGGTATTCGTGGATAATGCACACGGGACCCTTATGAGAATACGAAGGTTCGGTGTTTATAACGTTGTATATTCGGTAGTTGCTAGGAGTAGTAAATTTTTTTGTTGATGTTATGATGGTGATGAGCTGAAGTTTTACTCTTCAAATGGGCCCTGCGGCCTGTGTCCAGGCCCACCTTCATGATCCCAGTCATACCATGGAACATGCACAGAGTTGATAAAGAAGGCAACTTCGTGGGTTCTGAAGTCATTACATGTTGTTGTCGTCTCGTTTGTACAGCTCGATAGGAGTACCAAGTGGAGATTATTTGGCTTATCCTTTAATCACTTCAATTCACCAAGAGACATACGGGACAAAATGTCTTGCAGCATCAGCAGAATCTATTGGGACCCAGTTTTTCGTCTTACAAGTTACAGTCAGGTTAACCTCATACAGTGATCAGCCATTCACATATATAGACATGACGTTATTCGAATCTTCAAACTGCCCTCTGGCTTCAATATCATCAAGTTTAAACTATGATGGATTCTGATAATACCACTACTGAATCAGATACATTTAGCGAGAGAGAATTACTGGTTTCTGCTACAGATGTTGAAACAGGAAGTGATAAGGTATCTTTACTCAACGATGAATATCCATTTGAGTGGAGAAAAGACACACCATTAACTGTTGTTCAAGATGTTGATCTGAAAACCAAGGACTTTCATGTACCAAGAGATGAAAGATTACTGAGGCTTACTGGATCTCATCCTTTCAACTGCGAATCACCATTATCATTGCTTTACAACCAGGGCTTCATTACTCCAGCAGAGCTACATTTCGTTAGAAATCATGGACCAGTTCCTCAGTTGAATGATAATGACGATGTCATGTCGTGGACGTTTGAAGTTCAAGGTATGGTCGAAGAGCCCTTCCAGATGTCTGTTTGTGAAATGATTCAAGAATTCCCACAGTATACCAATCCAATCACATTATGCTGTGCTGGTAATAGAAGAAAAGAGCAAAATTTGGTTAAAAAGGGTAAAGGTTTTAATTGGGGACCCGCTGGTGTTTCTACTTCTTTATGGACCGGTTGTTTCTTATGGGATGTAATATCAAGAGCAAACCCGTCAAAGAAGGCCAGATACTTGTGGATGGAAGGCTGTGATGATCCAGCAAAAGGTCCATACGGAACGTGTGTCCCACTACCAATGGTGAAAGATCCGGAGAGGAATATCATGTTAGCATATAAACAAAATGGCTGTCATCTAGCGCCTGATCATGGTCGTCCACTTCGAGTTGTGATTCCAGGTGTCATTGGAGGCAGATCTGTGAAATGGTTGAAACGACTAATTGTTGCAGATGTACCATCCGATAATTGGTATCATTACTATGATAATAAAGTATTACCAACAATGGTATCAAATGAGATGTCAGTTAGCGAAGATCAATGGTGGAAGGATGAAAGGTATGCAATCTATGATTTGAACATCCAAAGTATTACCGTCTATCCTGAAAACAATGAAAGGATGTTGATCAATGAAAACAATGAAAAAGAGCTCTATGAGATCAAGGGGTTTGCATATAATGGCGGAGGAAAAAGAGTGGGAAGGGTTGAGATATCATTGGACCGTGGGAGATCCTGGAAACTGTGCAACATCGACTATCCAGAAGATAGATACAGAGATGCTGGATATGTTGATTTATTTGGTGGAACTGTCAATGTATGTGAAAGAATGTCTTGTTTGTGCTGGTGTTTTTGGAGTTTGAATGTCGAGAAAAAGTATTTGAAGGAGTCAAAAGAGATTTTGGTTAGAGCTATGGACATATCTATGATTGTTCAACCTAGAAACATGTATTGGAATGTTACATCAATGTTGAATAACTGGTGGTATCGTGTCGCTATTCAGCCTGGTGAATCAGCGAACGAGATCAAGTTTGAGCATCCATGTATTGCCAATACATCTGGTGGTTGGATGGAGAGGGTCAAACAACAAGGTGGTGACATTCTAGATAATACTTGGGGAGAGAATGACGAGGACTCGAATAAGATGGAAGCTCAAAAAGAATACTTTGATGAAGATCTTGTTATGATTTTGAATCCTGAGAAAAACGACGTTATAATCAAGAAGAGTGAATTTGATCAACATGCAAATGAAACATCTCCATGGTTCATTGTTAAAGGTCATGTATTTGATGGAACAGAGTTTCTCAATGAACATCCAGGTGGTGTTGAATCAATAACCATGGTTGCTGGCGAAGATGCAACTGATGACTTCATTGCAATTCATTCTGAAAACACCAAGAGTATGATGAAGAAGTTCCATGTTGGTAAACTGGAGGCGGGTGTGGATGTTGCTACTAAAGTTGAGGTTGTATTTGATGAAAAGACATCTACACTTTTGAATCCAAAAGTCTGGAAGAAAATCAAGTTGGTTGAGAAACAGATCATTTCTCATGACTCAAGAATTTTTCATTTTGCACTAGAACATGAAGATCAGACGACAGGGTTGCCTGTGGGGAAACATTTCTTTCTCCGTGCAAAGGATGACAAGGGAAACTATGTCATGAGAGCTTACACTCCCAAATCAAATCATAAACTGAAAGGTAGATTGGAGGTTTTAATAAAGGTGTATTTTCCTTCAGGTGAGATACCTGGAGGAAAAATGACTATGTTAATGGAAAAGTTGAATGTTGGTACAGACTTAGAAGTGAAAGGACCCATAGGAGAATTTGAATATTTGGGTAAAGGAAACTTTCTACTAGATAATAAACCAGGGTACGCAGATTCGTTTTTATTCTTTGCTGGTGGCTCTGGTATCACGCCTTGTTATCAAGTAATCTCAGAGATAGTTGACAATGAAGATGACAATACAAAGCTAAAGATGTTTTATGGGAATAGAAACGAAGAGGATATCTTGTGTCTTGAAGATCTTGAGGAGTTCAAGTCAAGAAAGAATTCTAATCTCATCGTTGACCACTGTTTATCAAACTATCGTAATGTTAGAGATGATTGGGATGGCCTACGGGGAAGATTGTCAAAGCTTCTTTGGAATAATTACATAGAGGAACAGAAGAAAATCGGGGAGTTTATGGTGTTGGTTTGTGGTCCACCTGGGATGGTAAGCTCGATCAAAAAGTTTGTTGAAGAAACTGGGTTTGATGCCTCCAGAGTTGTATATTTTTAGTAATCAACTTCATTTATATTCCGCCTATTTCGTAGAGCTTTCTCCGGATTCGGGAACGTTATGATACCTGAGAAAAGTTGGAAGGCGGAACATATTTGTTTCTAGATGCAAGCACTAAGCAACAACAACTCCTGGGAACTGATAAGAGATATTCGATAGATTGTTTTTGTCTGATGTACGAAAACTGCGTGTTGATAGTATTTTCCGCAAATTGTCTGGACAAAACATGCTAGGTGGGAGTTATCCTCTTTGATTATGTTTCCATTGATAACCATTGGCTGAATGGTATCCCATTGATGGTAAATATAATCAATCATAGATCCTCACCGCTCTCAGGTTTTTATTCCACTTAGTTATAGATTTACCCAGAATGAAAGTGGAAAAAGCTATAGGTGGAACTCCTCCTTTGCCTGGGTTCAGATCTAAAGTTGCGGTTAAACATGTTGTTATTGTTGGTTTAGGTATGACTGGTATTGCGTTTTTGGAGAAAATGCTAGGAAATGACACATCTGAAGAATACAATTTCACAATTATTGGTGAGGAACCTTACCTAGCTTACAATAGAGTGGGCCTGACAGAGTATTTTGAGCATAAGAATTTTGACAAATTGCTTTTGTCACCAAAGACATTTTATGAAGCTAGAAATAAAGATAGATGGAACTTCATAGTCGATGAGGCTGTAACAAATCTCAACAGAGATTCTCGTGTGATTACAACCTCAAAGAATCAGATCTATAAGTATGATATTTTGGTGTTTGCTACTGGCTCGAATGCATTACTACCAACCCATCTTCTTCCTGACCCATACAACGGAGGATCGAAGGAGGATTTAAAGAATTATAGAGAAATGGGATGCTTTGTCTATAGAACCATTGATGATCTGAACTCTATGCTATTGTTTAGTGACAAACTAAAAGTTGAAAAAGACGTTACCAAAAGAGCAATTGTTGTTGGTGGGGGGCTTCTAGGGTTAGAAGCTGGTAAAGCACTGCTCGACATGAATGATTTTGATAATGTTACCGTTGTTCATAGATCAAAATGGTTACTATCGCAGCAAATGGATTTGAAAGGTGGGGACTTACTTACAGAGAAAGTTAGAGCACTTGGTGTGACGGTTAGAACAGGAACTACAATTGAAAAACTGATCTTCTCCAATGATGGTAAACTTCAGGCTGTGAGATATGATAATGGTGATACTGAAGACTGCCAACTTCTTTGTTATACCATTGGTATCAAACCTAGAGATGAAGTGGCCAGAGACTCAGGATTGATGTGCTCAAATCGTGGTGGAATTGCAATCGACAACTACATGCAGACATCAGATTCGAATGTTTATGCCATTGGGGAATGTGCCTCATGGAACAATAAGACTTTTGGATTGATTGCGCCTGGTATCGCAATGGCTGATATACTATGCTTCAATTTGATCCAGGCTAAATTTCACACCCCTAAAGAATTCAGCGAGCCTGATGTTGGTACCAGATTGAAGTTGATGGGTGTTGAGGTTGCATCATTTGGTGATTATTTTGCTGATAGAAATGGCCCAAAATGGCTTCCTAAAGGTTATACTTTGAAAATTGTCAGATCTTTGGTCTATGAAGATCCAATTGAAGGGATCTATACAAAGTTATTATTGACTCAAGATGGGAAGTATCTGTTAGGCGGTATATTAGTTGGGAACACGAAACAGTTTACAAAATTTACTTCTATTGTCAAACAGAGAAAGCCATTGCCATGTCCTGCCTCTGAATTTGTCTTAGGCAAATCTGGTGATGATGGTGAAGATGCTGACATGTTGTCGGATGATACACAAGTCTGCTCATGCCAAAATATCAACAAGGGTCAAATCATTGCAAAGATTCGTGATGGATCATGCTTATCATTGGGACAAATAAAATCAGTTACAAAAGCAGGAACATCATGTGGTGGCTGTGAACCAACGTTGAAAGCAATTTTTGAATCTGAAATGAAGAAGATGGGAAAGCAACTATCGAATTCACTTTGTATTCACTTCAAAGAATCAAGAGCAGATTTGTTCTCAATAGCCATGGTGAAGCAGTATCAAAGTTTTACAGAAGTCATGGAAAATCATGGTTTGATTCCTGAGGCTGCTGGCTGTGAAGTGTGCAAGCCAACAATTGGGTCAATCTTATCAACTCTTCAAGGTCGCCATATTCTTCAAAGTGATCTACATGGGTTACAAGATACAAACGACAGGTTCATGGGTAACATTCAAAGAAATGGTACGTATTCCGTCATACCTAGAATGTCAGCAGGTGAGATAACACCAGAGAAGCTGATTGCTATAGGCAAAATTGCACAACGATATGATTTGTACACCAAAATTACTGGTGCCCAAAGATGGTGTTCTGATGGTGTTCTGATGGTGTTCTGATGGTGTTCTGATGGTGTTCTGATGGTGTTCTGATGGTGTTCTGATGGTGTTCTGATGGTGTTCTGATGGTGTTCTGATGGTGTT